>JAJOOS010012734.1:0-17960 GCA_029582725.1 Solanum chiquidenum
CTTCACTATTTCGGGCATAACGTTTTACTCCAAGGTCGGAATTGGGCAAACTCGGTGGCGTTGGAAAGAGGACTCAGAGACCTTTAATTAGATAGGTAAAGGTCCACCTAATTCATTTTGAGCTAAAAGATATGACCATTTAAAACTGACCCTTACAATTCACTAGTTCAAAAGACTAGTTTCCGGACTTCACGGTCATTTCTCATCATTTCATCAAGTTCTCAACTCCAAACTCACATGTGAGGCTCTAGTTTCGCTAGTTCGTTTTTAGGGTCGTTACATTTGCATAGTTATAGTATCCAAATCTTAGATACGCAAACTAACTGTTTTGACAATAATCAATAACTCATTCTAGTGGTACTCACAATTGCAGACAACGTAACAATAATTCAGAAGTATAAGCAACAAGTGTATGAAAATGAACTTCAAAGTTTAAGGACTATCAAAAGAAAGAATGCAATTAACTGGCAGGAAAATCATCATTAAAAGAAATAAAGAAAGGCTTTGAACTCACTTTCTCCATGAAAATTCATTTTGTGTAATATGCATAAATGGTGTTACTCCTTCGGGTAGTTGGACCTTAAAAAAAAGTTAAGAATTCATCATTACTTGATGTAAATAGAATGGCATGTTGTAATGCAAAATAACATATATAAGCAAAGGATCTGCATTTATTATATAGTCATAAACATTATTATACAGTCATCATTACTTAATGTTAATAGAATGACATATTGTAATGCAAAATCACGTATTTAAGCAAAGGGTCTGCATTTATTATACAGTCATAAACATTATTATACAGTATCATTTTAGAAAATCTACAATCAACTATCATACATGATTACATATACTATGCCATCGATGTGTGCATCCAAGTCTTGATTGAAGGGCATGTGAAGTAACTCGATAAGAAAATGCACAATTGAATGCAGAAACCATAACTTTGTCTTTCCAAACCAAAAGGATATTAATTAAGCCCACTTTTTCGATACGTAAATTTTATTAATAAAAACAACAACACTAAGATGGTGCTAGAACAGTAGAACATGTATGACTATAGCTCTTTCCAGTTGCAAGCACTCAATATAGTCCAAAAGAGTGTAGAAATGATTTACATTTTTCATCTACATTTTTCAATAAGCCCACGTTTGTTGATAGGACAAACCAAATTTTATTGAGAAAGATCAGTTATTGAGGAACTACAGTTTTGAATTAGTTAGTTATGAAGGGCAATAATAAAAGTAGTCTAGTCTAGACATGTGTTGACTCAATATCACTTGTTTAAATAATTCTATACCATTTATAGCACCATAGTCTACTAAATATGATGAAACTCATATATGTACTCAACAGAAGACACGAATATCTTCACTTACTAGTCTTTTTATACTAGTACAGTTATCAACCGATATTCTCAGGATTCAACAACAACATTACCCAATGAGACATTCTCAAGATCCAATTATTGTACTAATCTTATCACCAGTTCCAATGTCATATCAAAAAAAATTTATCATTAGTTCTCTCGGTATATTGTTGTATCAGTTCTCTAGATATTGTCTACGTAGTTGTACAAAATCATATCCACATTGTTACATGTCATCATCACTCCAAGCGACATATAAATGATCTAACACATTTGGAATGAAGAATACATCATACAGGAACATTAAACTTTAGATCTAAACTCTTTAATCTTTTCCAGTTTCACTCAAGGAACCTGTTGCTGAGACTTGCAAAACTTAAAGAGGAAAATAATTTGTGAACCAAGTAAGAAATGCTAGGATCTAACTCATCATTAATAAAAGTTGATCCTTGCACTCTCTTTTCTCTAATAATATTTATCTATTTTTTTTGTATCCATCTAAAAAAGGCTTTTCTAGAATGGAAAATTCTCTATCCAAGCATTCAAGTTAATAAATTAACTTACGTTTATATCTCATATGTGATGTAATGCCTTCCTAAATTTTCTATTTTTACACTTTCTTTTCACAAGGTAAATAATTTCATTAATGTTTGGGTCAAAAGTCATTTGAATACAAGAAGTATACCTAAAGGAAAACCCTATAAAATATATGGTTTTCTACGAAAATCACCCAATCTTCTACACAACATGAGACTTCATGGTTGCACCAAGAGAAAATAATGGATAGGAGGCTTCTCCTCAACTTAATAAAATTCATCATCTTTACACCTTCAAAAGTTCTCTCCATTTCGTACTTAAAATTATTAATCTAAAAACTTATCAAAAAACTATTTTATAAAAAGCTTTTTATCAACTTAATATAATGAACTATTCAAATGCTTTATTTTGACTATGTTGGTCATAGTATGCCATTTTTCGTAGGATTGTCAATTATTCTCTTTTTATTTAGTTATCACCAAATTTGAAACTACACTTTTTTTCTGTGTAGAAAATTCAGAAGTCCAAATTTAATCAAAGCCACTAAAAACTAGGTCTACCAAGATAAGTTCTCCATACTTGAGAAAATCATTTGAGATTACTAGAATTAGCTTCTATCCGTTGAACTAGTAAGAGAAACAACATCTTGAATCCCATATGAGAAAGCTACAAATATGTTTACTCTTTAAACAACACAACCACATAATTACATCTATGTTATTCAATGATCACTTTGCTAATCTGAAGTAGATAAACATATTAAGATGTAAATCCGATTGCAAAAGCACTGGTCCAAGTCTAAAAATTGATAGGGGTGTAAAACCTTTTCTTAACCAATATTCACCCAATTGAAGAACAATGACTAAGAAAATTAACAATAATGGCAGAAAGATGAAAAATGGGAGAGAAACGTTCAAAGAAGCTAGACAAATATCCAAATCATCATTTTCGTAGTAGAATTTGATCAAAATATAATTAAATCAATTCTCCTAAAGAGGATCAGTAGCATGGAGTCATTAATCATGCTTGCATATTTTTGGAACTTTTCAAGATTCAAATTCAAGGTCAACTCTAATTGGTTATAAAAAATAGTATTCTTCAGTTAGGTTCCTAATTTCACTTGGCTGAAGAATATTGGAACTCCACTCCAAGGTCACAAAAAATATAGTTGTTACGTTAAAACTTGAAGTTAAGTGCAGTGCAATTGGAAGCTTTGTCTCGCTTAGGTGAAACTTCAGTATAGGCACCAAGGTAATAATTGCCACTAAATCTTGTAACTTATCATGCATGAGCTCTACGTTGAAACGGTCACACCTTCTCTCCTCTTCGCTTGTCATACCTTCTACTTTGTTGGTGGTTCCCAAAACTTATTCACTTATGGTGTCCAAGACTAGAAAATTATACCTCAGTATTGGACATAAACAATATAATTTGAGAGCTAGTAGATAAACCAAAAATAGGGATGAATCTGACTCTAGTAACAAAATGAAGATAAACATAACTCAACCCCAATATTTACGTCATAAGGTGATGATTGTCCAAAACTAGTCCATTTCTTTTACCCATAGGACACTTAACAAACGCCAAAAGTTTGATATTATGTTTTCTTTTCCTTTTTATAGATTAATAATGATGGTACCCCAATTATCTTAAGCATATCTTGACTACTAAAATTCATATTATGATATTAAAGAAATATTATATTCAAAGTGGAATTTTATATAAAAATGGATGGTTTGGTATGTATGGACAATTTGTAAATATGTTTTTCCATAATCTAGAAGATTACTCAACATTTGAGAGCCACCACTACTAAACGTGTTACTTAGATTCTTAACAAAACATATGACTTCCAATTCAATTTGGTTCTCTGTTAAGGAAAATATACACTTGAATTCTTGAGTTGGAAACATCAAGTTTACCCTAAAGAGCGAATGACTAAAATTACTTTAAGTATTAGATAAAGAAAATTGTATGCACGTAGCTGTGTTGTCAAAGACTTATTTAAGGTGCGGTTAAGCTCTAAAGTTGAGCGAAAAAATATGTTGAGCGCCGCATTTTGCTTAGTTGGTGCATCAATGCAGTCATCAAGACACTAAAGTGTATACCTTACCACAAATGGGTGTGGTCCTTAATAGGCAACACTAGATGATAAAACTCACTTAAATGTGAAAAATAATTAATTCCTTTGTACATATAGTTATTATTCTTCGATTTTAATTTTTTTTGTTTGCTTCCTTATTAAAATCGTAATATATTTATGCTTAAAGCTCCAGTAGACCTCATTATTTTTTTGCACTATTGCCTTTGATAACATTGCCTTACACACATGTTAGAGTTACGACTCTCTTCCACAATCGTCTCTATTTCCGCATAGGTGGGAAGCAATACCAGTATGCTACACCTTTTGGTTTTAATTTCTCCAAGAAACCATATATGCAACCCAAATAAAAGTCAAAGTGTTAATCTAGTAATACAAACATCAAACAAAATCTTTCATTCCATGAGAATGATACAGGCAAACATATATGTTGCTCTCAAGAAGATAAAGTTAGACGTAGCTTTAGTCATTTTCTAACGTGCACAAGCGGGAAACAAAAAGCATGTCGTTCTTCATTCTTTCTAAGTTTACATCCTCTTGTGTTAAATATTTCATGTACTTCCAAGCTTCACATGATGTAAAGAAAGTACAACCACTGCATCTTTCTTTCTACTTCTAAGAACTCCCTGAATGGATCCTCATTTATCTCTCTCTTTCCCTCGTATTCTTATTGCCGCTTGGAGCAAGTAACTTAGAAATACAATAGTTCCACAAGAATACACAGTAAGTCCATGCAACATCACATTTTTTGAATTTTACAACAGGCTTGAGAAATAGTTACAAATAACATGAACTTAGGCGTACCACATTGTTGTCTTTTCCTGAATGTGACATCTATCCAACCTCTCGCGGAAATCTGGAAACTCCAAAAACTCAACAAAGTAAAAGGTTTTCATCAGTTTCGTATCCAAGCACAAGATTACACAAACAACCAAAAAAAAGTAGCCATTAATGGGTGTGCATTCCTATATATCAACTAAAAATAGTCCATTTTGTGCTTCCTGTTCTAGAAATGAAAATGCGACCGACGAATTAATAAAAAATAGAGAAGCACGCATTCCCTTCAACCAATAATCTGAATCAACAAATGAGCTTCAAAAAACAAAATAATTTAAAAGTAAAAATCTCTCATATACAAAATTGCCAATGCCTGTAAACCATAAAAATCTATTTAAAACTAGGTATATGTCTAGAATTAACCCGTGAACAACAAAACTTTTTAGATCAAACTAGAATTAACCTTTGAACAAGAAAAAGAATTAAAAAAAAAACCTAAACCCATAAAATCATTTTTTTTTTTGCATAAATCAAAATTCTCAAAAGCAACTTCATTCAATTAATCCAACATCACAACTGGCCAGAGATAGAAACACCAAAACTCATGAAAAAAAATGTATAATTGAGCATACCTTTGAGCAATGTTTGCAAAAAATAAGTTTCTCCGAAAAACCGAATCATCATTCGTGTCTTCGTATATATACGCAAACAGACAATCTGAGATTATCACAATCTGTATTTATTGTGAACAAAAATAATCAGATTTAAGGTAGAAGAAAAATGATGGTTTTTTGAAGTTTTAACAATGAAATTTTGAATACCTCTACGACGTCGTTACATATTTATTTATTTGTTTATTTAATTTAACTAGTATTATATAGGCCCCAGTTTGTTAAATAATAGATATTCCCTCCTTTTTTCTAATTGATTTTTCTAAGTATTTAATTCTACTCTTGCATTAGCAATTTTTACCTTTGTATTTTACTTCTTTAAAATTATCATATTTTTAACTTATAATTTATAATCTATGTAGCAAATTTCCTATGAAAAACATTATTTTCAAGAAAAGAAATAGTGAAAAATGTTAACGGAGTATATGAGGCAATAGTATTCTATAATAAAATAAATAAATAGATTTTAAAAAATTCATTAATAATAATAATAAACTATATGTAATAATTTAAAGAGATAATTTTAGGTTTAGCAAACATAAAAATCATATTTGTATGTTATAGCTATAGTTTACATAATTGCGCTTTGCTAGTGGAGCATCAGATTTGTATAAATTGGTGGCAGGAACATCAGATTTGTATAAATCGCTGGTAGACCTCTCGTTTGTATAAAAGCGCAGTGATTGTATACGTTTATCGGTTAGATAATTGTATATATGTAACTACTATGTATATATATCAATGATTGTGTTTGTATATTCGCAAAAAAATTGAATTTGTATACAATTGAATTGAAACAAAATATTTGTATATCAAATCTCTCTCTCACACTTTATATAACACAAATTATACATTGTAATTTGTACAATATATTTTTGTATAAAGCGAGAAAGAGAGAAAGGCAAAAGCGAAGTGGGCAGGGGAAGATCTATATTTGTATAATTATAAGTATATAGGACAAAAATATATGTATTTGTATTTGCATATATAGTTTTCTCTCGCTTTATACAAACAGAAACACAATTTATATATTTGTGTTTGTATAAAGTGATAGAGGTGAGGGAGAGTGGCGAGCGAGATCTGGGAGAGTGGAGAGCGAGATTCTCTAGGGAGAGAGGCGAATGAAAAGATATGTATATATACAGTTTTCTCTCGCTTTATACAAACACAAACATAATTTATACATTTGTGTTTGTATAAAGTGAGAAAGGCGAGAGAGAAACTGGCGAGCGAGATAAGGAGAGTGGCGAGTAAGAAATCTGGGGAGAGAGGCGATGGCAAAGTGTTTGCGACGGATTAGAATTAAATGTCATTGTGGTTATAGCATTTAATTTCAATTAATAGTTTGCTATTTTATACAGTTTTCCTTAATTTAAAAGGGGGGGGGAGGACAAATATACATCTAACTACGATAAATGATATGTATTTACTTTCTGGTATTCTTTAAAATTATATATATTCTATCAATCTTTTGGTATGTGCATAGGCATAAAACTAACGACTCGACATGTGGCTTCTTCTCAATAATTTAGCCAATTTTTATTAATTTTTACGTAAAATTTAATAACTCACCCAACTTCCATAATTATCCACCGTGACCCGAATTAACATTATGACCCAATTATAACTCAAATGTCCTCTAGGGAATTTGCGTTCAGTTCTTTCAAGGAAAGACTGCAGGTAGAGAATAGAAAACGAAAAAATGAAGGTGATTTTCTCATCGGAAACAATGGACATCTCAGATGGGATAGAAATCATACAAAGTAAAATTTAGGCGATTCGTGTTCATAATAGCAATCATATTGATGTTAATAATCATAAGAGAAAATTATGAGGTGAAGCAAACTTATACTATTTAATTAGTCATCATAGCTATAGTTTGCTATAATTATCACTCGCGACTAACATTAACCATAAATTATGTGGGTTGATTTCGAGTTTGTATAATTAGTCACATTTGTATAATTCGCAACTAACAATTCTTCATATGATTTGTATGTGTATACGTTGGTTTGTGTTTGTATATGACGACGATTTCCTTTGGTTTTTCAGTTTTATCACCATATACATTTAATTTTTTGTGTATAACTTTTAAAGTTTATATAAACATGTTGTTTTCAGATTTTTGGTAACTATAATTTATATAATATAATTTGTATATCTGTGTAAAGTTCATATGTTTATGTTTGTATCAATTCGTTATTTTGAGTTTGATCATGTTTGTATAATTTCAGAGTTTATATTACTGAATTATACAAAAATACGTGAATTATACAAACATATCCGTGAAATATACAAACGAGATGCAAATTATACAAATTATTGCCCTCTCTCTCTCTTGCCACTCTCCTCCCTTTGTCAATCTCGGTTGCCTCTCTCCTACCTCTTCCAATCTCAATTGCCTCTCTCTTCCATCTCTCAATCTTGCTAGCCAGATATACAAATACATATGTATACCAGTTACATACACTACAAAAAACACGCGCATTAGCCACACCCAAAACCGTGGCAAATACACTTTGGCCACAATCAATTGGCCACAGTTGATAGTGTGCCCATAACGGGCGTCGCGAGTAGATTCGCCACAGTTTTTACACTCGTGGTAACATTTATTTAGCCACGTTGGTCTAAAATTTAGCCACGCTTTCTTCGTAGGTAAAGTTATTTGTCTGAAAAATAAATTATATTTATAATTTCTAATTAGCCATGCCAGAAACCGTGGTGAATGAAATGTAGGTACTTTGCGTATTTTTCAGATTTATTTTTAAGATTAGCCACAGTTGAACCGTGGCAACTGTGTATAGTTTTTTTTTTTTAAATGCAAATTAATTCCCTGCAATGAACTGGTGCTAATACAGTGATAAATGCACAAACATTACTTTAATGATCTATTCATCATACATATTAAAACAAAATGTGAGTTTCATCAATAACGATAGCAAAAAGTACTGCTAGTGTAATCAAAATGCAAAAAGTTGAAGCAACACCATATGTGTATAGATATATATACTATAAAGGCCTAATCCATCACTGGCCCCTTAAAGTTGGCATCAACTTTCACTTGGACACTCTAACTAAACTTTGTTCATTTTAAGCACCTCATGTCAAACCTCATTGTGTCATTTTGACACTTTATATTTTCAAAACCACATTTTAAGTGCGTACATCCAGACGCCTCTTATGTGGAAAAATAAACGAGTTGGTATGTGACACGTGGAAATTTTATTTTATTTTTTAAAAACTCAATTTTACTTTCTTTTTTTCTTTCTTCCAGATCTCAAACCCCATGCCCCCACCTCTTTTCTTCTTCTTCTTGCGCCTCCTTCCCCTTCATCTGTTCTTCTCCATCAAAAAGGCAAGAACATAGGTTAGTTTACAAAGTAAAATACGTTTTGGAGAATAAGGGAAATCATACCAAATTGAAAAGTTTTTATATGACATTTAAAAGAAGATGATTGCTTGTGCTACTACGATTAGGATTTATAATGAAGGATATGTAAAATAAATTTCTTTTTGTTCATTGGATGTTGTTCTTTATTTCTTTTTTATCCCTTGAAATCAATCTAAATTTCAATGGAGAAGTAAGAATGTAAATCAGTTTTTCCATTTGAAAGAAGTTGATTTCTTTTTTTGTTCCCTTGAAATTGATTTTGTTTTTGAATATGAATCAAGATGCAAATTCGATTTTCAAAGAAGATGGAAGAATCAAAGAGTGTAACCTAGTAAAATATTGTAGATTTTTTAAAAAAAGTTGTGTGATGAGGGAGGATGGTAGAAGGTGGAGAAGATGGAAGGGAGAAAGCAAGGAAGAAGAAGGAGAAGAAAATATTTACAAAAAAAATCAGAATATTTACAAAAAAAGTCTCTGACGTGCTCAAAATTCGTGTAGCACACATACTATGCTTAGTCAGCAAAAAGTGTCAAAATGACATAACGAGACGCGATATGATGTGTCTAAAATGAACAAAGCTTAATTAAAGTGTCTAAGTGAAAGTTTGTGCCAAATTTAGGGGGCCACTGATGGGTTAGGCCTAATATAAATTAAGAAGAATCTATGTTGAGACTAGGTAATTCATTACCAAATTTGTCTTGTAAGAACCTATAGAGTTTCCAAGTGATTCTCATTTTGTGCAAGTCGTTTCTTGGTTTCCTCAAGCTTTTCCTTGGTCTCTTCATATCCAGTCAGCTTCTCTTCCAAAGTTTCTACATGTTTCTCTAGGTCTTCAACACGTTGATGAGACGTATTACTGAAACTGTCGACATTTGCATGACTAATTGAATGTTTAGGCATCCCAAAAATAGCTGAAGAACAAACATTACCACCTATACAACGCACACGACCAAAATGTTGATCTCCATACACTTTTCCAATGGCGTCATTGAGATGAGCCAATATCTTCAACGGAACACCTAAAGTAGCAGCATGTTCTTGATCTTCAGGTAGATGCTCCAATATTTTATCCTACAAATAAAATAGAAGACATGAGAGAGACATACCAACATTGTTATTAATGAATTGTTAATCAACTCAATAACAAGTATTGCAAAATTAAAGCATCTCCTGTCTTGCACTTATTAGAACTAATAAAAGAAATTACGTGGTGAAATTTATTAAGGGGTGGATGCCAATGGTACTGGATGATTCTATATGCCGAATTTTCCAGGAAACTACTGTGTTTAGCATGTCTAAATAGGAGTTGGACTTATTTGTGTCAAGCTTTTCCTAAACATTAGACTTTAAAATTCAATGATTTGTTGGGTATGTTTTAGGTTTTCCTACTGTTATTTTCTACACACCAAAGGAAATTGGAGGGCTTGAAATGTTGTCAATGGGCCATATATTGATACCACATAGTGATCTTAGGGGTAGTCAGCAAGAAGATGTTGGTGTCACACATTTCAAAAGTGGAATGAGCCATGAAAAGGACACTTGCGTACAAAAAAGATGCAGAGAAGGCAAAATATTTCTTATACTTACATGGTACTACTAAGATTCAAGTAACATATTGTTATACCATAAACTTTGACATCTAATAAAATATATAATGCAACTATCAAATAGCTTTAGTCCAAAAACCTTTTTGAACCATGTGTAGGATAAAGTTACATAACTTAAAGAAGATTTTTAAAAGAAATACATTCGAAATAGAACAAGACATCATTTCTATACCAAGACTGTCACAAAAATAGACGAGTATTTGAAACTTACAGCTAAAATCTTCCCTTCTTCATTCACATAATTACCATTCTTTTTCAGTAAAGTTGACAATACAACTTCACTTCGGCACACCGGCCTTCACAATTTTTGCTCCTATCATTAATCAAGTATAGATAAAAATAAGTAACTAGCAACACATTTTATTCTGTATAATAGTGTGTTTCTCAAATAAACCTCAAAGTAAAGAAACCTATCATTTGCCGACCTTTCCTTGCATTACTTTTGCTACCACCGGCATGCGAGGCTTTATGCACTTTATGTCTGCAACAATCAAACATTGGTTTCAAATATATACACGCAAAGTAGCAATACTTGTACGTTAAAGTAGCGATTGATTGAAATAACAATTTGTGAAGCGTAATAGCTATTTAAAAGTATTAGCCATAGATTACAATAACAAATCTGCCAAAATGCAGTAATAGTTTGAGCCCAAATGCCGAAACAATTGGCTCAAAGAGATGCAACTATTTTTCTCTAAATATAACAACAATTTCACTCAAATTACCCCCCACCCCACCCCAAAAAATAAGAGTTCCAACTATTTTTCTCTAAATATAACAGCCATAAGAAGCTTGTACTTAGTTGTTTTGATATCCACATTACCATTTAAGAGCAATTATTGATGTTTACAAGTAGTTACCAGAAAACAAATAAATCACACTTGCAATTACCAATTTCATTAACACAACAAACTGAAACAAAACAAAATCAATGAAAACAAAAGAACAATAAATAAGCTAGTTGACTAGTCCAAGTATAACTCTTTTTGACCTTGAAATGTACCCGTGAGAGAATACAAAGCAAAAAACTAATGGAAACCGCTAAGTAAAATCTAACGGAAAATTACATTCAGTATAGGATAACATAGAAGAGTTAGACTCGTATCTCTTTTAGAAAGGGGAAACCTAACAGCTGACAAACCTATGGAAAAGGATTTTTGCTTTCCCAAAAAATCAGATCCTAAAAAAACCCCACCAAAACAATCCATATAAACATTACAGATCCTAAAACAAATAATCCACACAACTCCGAAAACTTGGAAACATCACAAGAAATTCCAATGCACAAGGAGGAATGTATGGGTAAGGGAACCAAACGAAGAAAACAATATCAACAGGTCCTCTGATCCAGAACTAACATCTCCCAAACTACAGAGTAAAATACCAATAACATGTTAAAACAAATGCTTAAAAATTATGAAGAACAATTACCTTCATCTTATCTTCTTTATAGTGATGAACAAAAGCAGCCCAATCATTAGAATCCACGTTTGTGGGACGATTAGCAAGTATCTCTTGCTTACTTTTGTTAGGATAAAAGTGGTCACATCTTAACTTATATTTATAGGCCCTCCATCTATCGCGTAAAGAATGCATCACCCATTTAATTCCAACAGCATAATCAAACTCAAAGTTCTCCTTCAAATATTTTATATTCATAAATTCAGTATCTAATGAAAAAAAAAATACATTAACTGAACTTGAAAGAAGGCATCTAGTTACCTCAATAAGTAGATAAAAAAAGTTGAGCAAATTCATTCGATTAGATTAAAATTAAACAGAAACACAAAATCAGAAGCCCCAAAAAGAGTCAATCAAATGAAAAAATAGATAATCTTTGATCCAAATTCAACAAATCCATTTTACAAATCTAAAAATCTAACCAAAATCCATACAAATGCACAATATATGAGAATGTCATCCTTTTTTTCCAAAACATAAAACTATTTCCATTTGAAAAGACTCAAAGTAAAGATGTTGTTCTAATAGCAGCTAAGTCTAGTCTAGATCATAGTACATGCTTTACAGAATCAAATTATTTGAATATTTCTTCTCCGCCAAAGATCTTTCTATCCGTGTGATCCTATACTAAAAGATGGATAATGGTACAGATTTGGGGCAATAGTCATTTACGTTATTTGAGATTTTAATCATCAAAAAGGTTTTTTACCTGTGTAACCCTTCAAACTTATATAAGTCTATTTAGGTTTGGATTATAATTGACTTTAATTTGAATGGATCTTAATGTCTTAAATTACTGGAACAATAAAAGTGACAATATATGAAAGATATAGATACTTGAGACAATGCATTTAAGCTATTATAGCAGTGGGACTTTATTACCTATAATGTTACTTGAGCCGAGGGTCTTTCCGTAACAACGTCTCTACCTCCATGAGGTAGGAGTAAGGTCTATGTGTACTCTATCCTCTGCAGACCACACACTGCCGAATTACACGGGGTATGTTGTTATTGTTGACTTTAACTATAATGAACCATATGTTGTTCTTGTTTTCACAGTTCAGAAAGTTTCTTTGCATGACAATTTGTAAAGAATTTTAACTGACCTACAAAGATATCTTCATAGGTTTATCATTTCCTTTAACGAGCCCACGAAACGCTAAGGCTATATGAATCATCCTAATCTATGTCTGATATGACTGAACATGATGAGATCCTATTTTCATGTATGATTTCTTGTAAACTAAGAAAGAATTGTCTTTAATTTTACTTAGATTCTCATTTGTGACTACTTAATCTCAATTTGGGGTTAATTTTACTTATATTTATTCTTTCAGCAGGTTAATTCTACTTTGAAATTGCTAAATTATGACAAATCCTTAATGTATATTGATTCTTGAAGTATTATCTTTCTCATCACTCACCTCATCAAAGTGGGAAAAATAGAGAGAAAAAGTTGTGATGTTCCATAGTAGGTTGCTCAATAAAAATTACAAAACGGATGTATTGATCTTTATTGAGGAAAAGAATCACCTACGATGCTTTTAGTTCCACGGATATGATGGATTAAAAGTTTATCCTTGTTTAACCTGACTGCCTCCTTTATTCCCCACTGTCAGCCCAAATCTGAACTCGTAAGCTTTTTTTTATTATCAATTTGCAGGCACCATCAAGAGCAAATTTATAACAATTAACTAGCCAAAGAGCATGATATAGAGACTTGTAAAAGTGCGAAAGTTGTTTTGAAAGTAAAATCTCAAAGAGTAAATCGTAATCGAAATTTGTATGCCATCCTTAAGAAGGAAAAAATTGCACCCAAGAAAATTGAAGCAAACAGAAAAAAAGTTGATAAAACAATCGAGGTTATAGAATCTGTGTACCTGAACTGCGATGCGAAGCAATCGTTTTCTTCTGCTGCTATTGTGTTTGGGGAAGATGAACAACCGTTTTCTTTTGCGATGCGAAGCAATCGATTCTGATATTTTGGGGATATGGAGAGACGTGTTGCTGCTATGCTTTGCTTTTCTTTTCTTTTCTTTTTTTTTGGTAAAAAATAAATTTATTGAAATGAATGGGGGAAATGGGAAAAAAGGGAGGGAGATTAAACCGCGTGATTTTGCCACAATATTTTAGCGACAGTTCTTAATATGTAGAGAAAATTATATTTTTATGTTAATTTAGTCACGGTTTATTCTACCGTGGCTAAATAACCGTGGATAATAAGCGCGTTTTTGGTAGTGATATATACAATTATCTAACCGATATACATATACAATTCACAACTCTACCACTCTCCTCCCTCTCTCGCTCGCCTCTCTCCTCCCTCTCTCTATCTCGCTCGCCACTCTCCTCCTTATAACATGTAGCTACGAATCGTAATTAGAAAACTATAGCTATGAAGCGTAATTAAACTATTTTGAGTGGTTATATGTGAAAGATCCCCTAATCATAAAAACATCTAATAATGAATGGGAAAATTTTCAAAACAACAATAATTTAGCATTTAATAGGGCCCTTTGTCAACACTTTCAATATTTATTTAAAATGTCAATATTTTGGTTTGTTACAATGCTGATTGTATTTATTTAATTTGAAAGAATACAAAGTTTTAATAACAGAATGGAGAGAATCATGGGAGAAAATATTTCAAAAAAGGTAAAAATATTTCCCTTAGTTTTTTATCCTTACTTATTTGAACTTTTTTAAATATAATTTTATCTAAAATGTATTCGGATGAACTTCTCTTCAAATATGATTTGTGTATTCGGATGAACTTCATTAAATATGATTTTCTGTATTCAGAATTTCAGATGAACTTGTTTTTACAAACTGAGCATGATAAATACTCATTTCAATTGAAAAGTTAGACCATACAATTCAAAACCTGATTGTATATCATTAGGATGAATACAAATTCAAATATAAATACAAACTAGCTGATATACAAAGTGATATTGAAAATACAAAATGAGTCAAATAAAATACAAAATATATTTTACTAATGCAATTAGTATGAATACTTATATAATGAATACGTAAATAAACTGTATTTTGATTATTCAGAATTGAAAATGAATACAACATCAAACCTAAATATAAACTATCTGGTATACAAAGTGATATTGAAAATACAAAATGACCAAATTAAAATACGAAATTTGTTTTACTGATGCAATTAGGCTGAATACATATATCACATAAATAAACTGTATTTTGGTTATTTAGAATTGAGAATGAATACAAAATTAAATATAAATACAAAACTTCATGGTATACCATTAGGACGAATATGAAATCAAATCTAAATACAAGCTATTTGGTATACAAAGTGATATTGTAAATACAAAATACGTAAAATAAAATAAAAAGTTTGTTTTACATATACAATTACGATAAATACCTAAATAATGAATACATATTTTGGTTATTTAGAATTGAGAATGACGGACAATTAAGAACTTCGATCTGATAATTGATTCATCAAGTTTTATGGATTCAAGAAAAGTCTATTCGGAACCATCCATAAAGCGGCTGCGGAAATCTAGAACCCGACAAGGAAACTGTCCGAACCCAATAAGTAGAGAAGTTGTGGAGCAGGTCTGACTCTTGATTAGACGTAAGAGAGAGCAATAAGATATTATACCCCAATTTGCACGAAGAATTGCCAGATGTTGAAATCGTACAAGTCGAAGAAATTTCTTAAACAAGTATAGGAGATAACAATGGTGGAAATAGTAGAGAGACTAGAGAGATTTGGGATAAAAAACTAGAGCGAAAATATTAGAATGTGGGTTTTTTTTTACTTTTAATTGGTAGTAGAGTTAAATTAGGTAACATATTTGAGAAATAAAAGGATAGTAAATTAATTAAATTAGGATACATTATATTTGCCAAAATAATGACATAATGACATTAATAATAATTATTTTATAATGTAGATGTTTTACCTAATTATGTTAGGAATTTTGACTACTGTACTAATTTTCCCATAATGAATTAATAGAAGAAAAATCACTGATTCACAATTCCTATAATGCTCTGATGTGTATTCTCCTTTCGTTAAAGTCCAAAGCCCAAACCCCTTCCAAGAAGAATTTGTGGTCTATTTATAAGTGGGGGAAAAAGTCCTAAATAGATTAACCAAGCCCATGAAGGATTAGGTAAAATTTGGACTCTAACTAAACTATAACAATAAGGATAAAATACCTATATACACATCTTTATTTTCCATAATTTCCATTATTCCCTGCCATTTCAAAATATTTCCAAAATCCCTTATTTTTCCCCAATTCTCAAGTCAGAAGGATACATAAGTATCCCAGCCTTAACACACGATTTCCTTTTTTTCACTCCTTTAATCTCTCCCTAAATTTATTCCACAATCTTATCAGTTACAATTTTCATATCAATTTGATTTTCAAAAGGATTCTCTCTCCAGTCAATCAAATTCAAACTACTCAATAGGTATAGTGCATCTCCTCCATAGTTGTCTTCTTCAATTTAATTTTTCTTCTTCTTTATTTCCTGATATAGTGCGTCACCTTGATTAGTCCACAAATTGGACTCATTTAGGGCTATATTTTAATAGAAATTGTGTCCTCAAATGCTTATTTTATCTCAATATCTGATGAAAACCCTTAAGTTTCAGGTATTTGTAGTTTGAAGGAAAGCATGGACACTACGTCGCAAAAAGGAACGAGAAGGCTGAAAAGAACGAAGAAATGAAGGCCTGAGGATCGCCGAGTCCACTTGGCGAGTCTTCGAAGGGTCTTACTTCGCCTTTTGTTCCAGTGTGCTAAGCCCTGAAGGAAAGGATCACGTCAGCAGAAAAAGGGAGTTGTCGGTGCATCGTCGAGAAGTTTCACGAAGCAGTACCATGTCGCCCAATGACCCAGAGAACGACGATGCTGAAGGATGGTGCAAGACAGTGATGAACTACACCAAAAGGTGAATCGCCGAGTTGATTGGTGATTCCGACTAACGACGTCGAATGATCCATTGCAGCACAAATCTGTGAAAGTTATAAATACTAGTTAGAGTTGTAGTTTTAAGAGTCGAACAATTATTATAATTTTCATATAGAATAGTACTTTTTGATACTTTTGCTCTAAGTTTGAGAGGGTTTTGAAGACTTGAAGTTTCAAAGGGTTTCATCTTCAAGATTTGGATTTGGGTCTCTTGGATTCTTCAATCTTGGCCTGTATCGAGACTTAAATCTTCATACCCATTTGAATGCAAGCTCAATTTGGTATAAATTTCTATCTCTTATATATGTGCGGCAAAAAACCCCAATTCTTGGGGTGTGATTTTGTGAATATGGGTTAGATTAGTTGTTGGGTCTTGCTTGCTGATAGTCTATTCGTAGTTTAAATGTGATTTCGTTTAGTGGTTGTGGATGAACTTAATGAGGTTGTAGTTGCAAATATAATCTCATATATGTGTTTTCGGCTTGCTCGAGAGAGAGGTCGTAAAATTAAGACCACTATATTAATGGCCAGTGCGAGTGGGTCGACATGAGGTTCGGCTCGAGAGAGTGAACCCTAGTCCCATGTCCACACACTCAGCTTGAGAGATTGAGTGGGTTAAGGCGGAGGCTGTTCTTCATGCGGCAAGTGGGGTAAGTTGCTTGAGAGAGAGCTTATCCCCTTTAAAGTCTAGCCTAGTCACAAATACTCAATGAATTTACTATCAAAAGCATGTACCCAATGATTTAGTCTATCCCGTATTCCTATCACATCCTAAGAATCCCCTCTCATTCCTTAGAAATCTTGGTTAATTTTATTGTTTTTACTTACTTGTGACAAAACCCCCATTGTTAATTAACACTCGTGTGTCCCCCTTTAATTTACAATGTTTTTAATCGTTAATGTCTTTAGCTACGACTAGTTAGAACTAAATTTTATTTTTCTATTAATTCTCAAAACCACTCCCTTGGAAACGATTCCAATCCTTGGTTGGGTTATTGTACTATTGCACGATCGTAGACACTTGCATCAGAAGTTGTGTCCTTGATTACGCAAACATCACACCTCCATAGTCTTCTTCT
>JAJOOS010012735.1:0-16818 GCA_029582725.1 Solanum chiquidenum
ACTAATTGAATATAATTGTTAGTTAAAAGTAAAGTCTAAACCATTTTCCTCGTGGGATCGACCCCAACCTACAAGTTGGGTTCTTTACTTGATAACGATCGCTTATGCTTCTGAAAGGAGGTGTAATTTGAGCGTATCAAACTTCTGGAAATTTGTTCCATTACCCTTTTTCGGATACGGGGTATTATAATATCTCCCCCTTGGGATCATTCATCTTCGAATGAGATTCAAACTAGTTCTAAAAGAGTTCGAGAAGAACTAACAACCCAACCTACCATGCAACTCCATCTAAATACATATAACTAAGGAGGAACTATCAACTCCAAGCTAGGACGTTCTCAAACATCATAAGAGGGGTGAAACTAAGTCTAACAGCCCATCATGCATGCAATTCACATATCAAGGAGGAAACATCAACTCCAAGCTAAACATACTCAATACACCATAAGGAAGTAGGAACTACATCTAGCAACTCAATATGCATGAAATTTCAAAATTTTCTCATGTTCAAGGAGGAACTACCTTCTCCAAGCTAAAAGCATGCTCAACACAATCTCATGGAGCCAATAAGCAATTCATTCTCAAAAAGCATAGCTAAATCATGTTCATCAATTCATCTCATGAATTCTATAGGCAACTCATACTCAATGCACATAATCATGAAGCAATCAAGTAAGCTAAATCATATTTTTGGGGAAAAATGAACTTTCCACGAGCATGCATGCATGAGTAAACATTAGAATGACTAAGACATACGAGTCCTAAAGATTGAACCATGAGGAGCTAGGACCTCAAGCTAGACTCAAAGATAAATGAGAAGATAGGGATACTAAGACATCTCATCGCCCTCGAACTTTCACCCACCAATCATAACAAGGAAACCTTCCAAAACAAACATAGCTCTACTCACATACCAACTATGAAGCACACTATCTCCCCTTTGGGAGAAACCCCACTAGTCTTTCCAAATCTATCTCCCTCAATCTAACCATAACACCAACGTCTTAACAACCACTAAACCATTGATACAAATAAACACCTAAGAAGTTTCCACAGGGATTTCAAGGACTACTCCAAACATAATCTCCATGCAAGGAATCTTACCATATCCAACGAAACACTCAATATCAAGCAATACATAACCACAAGCTAAAAGAGCTTAACTTACTAATTACTGCATCCGGGGAACCCTCATGATCTTCTTGAGTTTGATCTTGCCTACCATCCCTTCCCTTGGAAATAAGAATTGCATAATCTCTTTTCTTGTGACCACTCTTTCCACAACGAAAGCAAACATTGGAACCGGCTACACATCTACCATCATGTCTTCTCCCACACTCCCTACACTCGGGCCACATTTGCTCACTACAACCTTTGCATTGAGAATGATTAACTCCATCGAACCATGAATGTGAAGACTCACCATCATCCCTTCTTTCCTTCTTTGAATCCCTGGTTTTCTCATTAAGTTTTTCTTCTATTTGTTATGCATGTATCATCAACCGGGAAACATCCATCTAACAAGCATGGTGGTTAGGCATTCTTTGACCACTAAGTCAGAAGCAACCGACACAAACTTAGCTTACTCATCATTGCCCTTGAATCGGCAACCATAGTTGGAGCATATTTAGACAATTGCGTGAATTTCAAAGCATACTCCTTCACACTCATATCTCCTTGACGAGGTTATTGAACTCAAGTACCTTTGCCTCTCTCATCTCAATAGGAAAGAACCTATCAAGAAAAGCAACCTTAAATTTCTCCCATCAATAGGACCCTCGTCTACCGCCCTCTCTTCTTTCCATTGGTTGAACCAAACTTGAGCAATACCCTTAAGTTGATAAGCAGACCATTTTGCCTTTTCTACCGGTGTCACTCCCATGATCATTAACACCTTATACACCTCATAAATGAACTCTTGAGGACCTTCATCAATGTTAGACCCATGAAATTCTGGAGGATTCATTCTAATAAAGTCCCTCACTCTAGTTGTCGTCGTACCCACATTTGGGTTCAAAGGAGCCACAACTTCCCTATTTGTTTGAGCCATCATAGCTTGGGCTAATACATGAAATGCGGCTCGAAACTCATCATTGGTCACTTGCTCATCCAAAGGGTTGAGCAGCACTTGGGGAACTTATTGTCTAATATTTTCACGAACATTCCTATTCCTTCTCAAGGGATTCCTTCGTGGAAGCATATTCTGAAAAGCATAAATAGGGGTTAGGAGAGAAAGACACCTACGGTTACACTCGCATGACTTTAGAGTAATGAAAGAAGTGGAGTTTCCTAAACATCTTATAGCATCTTATTCATAAATGTGGCGCACTTCACACTCATGAACAATACTCTACTCTATGTGGCTTATGAGACATCCTAGGACCATTCTAAACATTGAGCTATAATATCAAGTTTGTCACGACCCAGGGGTACACTCTAGATGTAACATGGCGTACAAGACCCCGTAAGGCCTCATATAATCCACTTAGCTCTCATAACATAATAAATAGAACAATAAAAGTAAAACAGTATTTCAAGTCCAAACATTTTATAAAAGAAAGTAGAAGTGTAAAACACTTTGTCTCAATTGTCATCTAATACAATAGAATGAAATTGGGCCTAGCCCATACATCATGTTCAAAACTGAAAAATAAGAAAGAAACTAAAACAATAAAATTCCATCCTTGAAGCATGAGGACTCACCAAAGCTCGGAAATCAACCTCTAACCATGAAACTGATGACTCTGACTGTCGGACCCTACATTTAGAAAAATGTAGAAAAGAGTATGTGTTAGTACAAAACAATATGCTAAGTATAATAGCCATGAATAAAACATTTAAAACATGCAAAAAGGGACATTTCATCTCATGACATGCAATTGACCAAGTTAAAATATGATATAAAAGGGTTAGAAATACTTCATAAAACACTGGCCAATGCAAGTTAATCATCTTGAAACCTTTGAACACATATGAGATACTTCTTTAAGTAACCTTAGTTAATTGTTAATGTAGGGAATTAGACTTAACCGACATAGAGACCATGTGAGCTACAACATGATCCCTCGGTGTCTCCCACACCGAAAAGGGTTGTCCTACTTGCCAAGGTAAGGACCATAAATTTCTAGCTTAAGTGGATCCACTAGCTAATCATCTTATGGGGCACATAGTTTAATGGATAACGAGATTGCTACTAGAAACCCAACCTCTACTGATGTGAGGGCTTCCATCTCAAGAGATTTCTTCTAGAAATCCGGTCTTTACTGACGTGAGGGCTCCCACCTCAATATCAATATCCTCTTGGTGCTAAGAATAAATCCCATGGAGTTTTTATTAAGTCTTGACTTATCTCATGATCCATGGAAAGGAACCCTAGGATAACCAATCCACGTTATGTTTCATTAGGATAGCTCCTTAGACCATGCGTGAGAAAACCTTTCACCATCCACAATCTTTTTATCATAGCTTTTAATCTTTGATTCAATGAGGTGAGAAAGCCTTTCAACCTTAGAATCCTCATTATGTGAGAAAAACTTTCACATCATGCTAGTATGTGTTTATGATAATATCATTTCAACAACAACATCATCATTGGTACTTTACTCTCAAAGCATCCTTAAAAAATTTGAATAGATTCCATAAGAAAATGCATAAAACTGTAATTTACCCCTTGAGGTTCAAAACCTACTTTCAATCTTCAATATTTAGAAAGCATAGGTTCGATATGAACTTCATCATAATTTCATGTAAATCTAGCAAAACATGCTTAATTTCATAAAACTCTTTATTTACAATCAAAATCCGACATCACATGATTCATAACTCAAAAACATGGGTTACATAGGTTCATGGGGAAATCATCATCAAATCACCATATTTTATCAAATCATGCATAAGAGATCATAATCCAATCATTTAAATCAACTTTGAAGAGAACCCATGACAATTGAAGAAAACCCTAACTCGATTAGGGATTTCTAACTTTGAAAATAGAGAAATTTGGGAACTCCATGGTTGAAAGGAATCCATAGATGAAAACTATCATACCTGAAGTCCAAATGCTTATATTTAATGGAGGAATTGAAAGCTTGCCTTGAAACCCAAGATAAATCCTTCTTTTTCTTCAAGTTCTAGAGAGAGAATTATTTGAGAGTTCTTCTTTTGTGATTTTGAAAGAATGAAGTGAATGGGTTAATTAGGGGCTAAGAAGACTTATATAGAGGTCCTAAACATAGGCAAAATGACATAGTAAATGAACTAATTAATTATGAAACGACCCAACTACTCCTGAACTTAACAGCTAGCTGACCAGCAACGGACCCAGTCGATGGACCATGGTCTGACCTACAGCCCGTCCTGGTTGACCGTCATTGGTTATCAGAGAGTTTGAATTTGGACCATCCACGAACCGTGGTTTGACCAACGGTCTGGTTGTCAGGTCGTGGTTTTGGCCTTTTTGGTCTACCAAGGGGGGCCATCCACGGACCACATATACGATCTGTGGTCCCTTCCATGGGACGTGGGTGGCCGGTGTGGATTGCACCTGTAATTTCTGGAAATTTGTTCCATTACCCTTTTTTGAATACGTGGCGTTACCATTTTTTAGGATGTGAAAGAGTTTAGAGAGGTTGTTACCAAATATTCACTTCAAAATGGTCTTCAGTTGGAAAAGTATATCAATGAGCCTAAAAAGGTGAGGGTTCGGTGTAGGGATGGTTGTCCATGGATGTATATGCAAGTCTTGACAAGTCAAGTAATAATTTTATGATGAAAATCTACATTCCTAATAGCAAATGTGTCAAGACCACTAGAATTACATGTGTAGTGCTAGGTTCTTGTATGTACATTACAAGGATAGAATTGTTGAACAACCAAATATTTCAAATTTCAGCAATTGATCTAGAAAGAGTTGAAAATTCTTGTTGGAAAGACCACTGCGAGGAGAGCTAGAGGGAAAATACTTCAAGTAATTATGGGTGATCATGTGTTAGACGTTGGAACAATACTTAATTATAGAAATGAGATGTTGAGAACCAACCCTGGGAGTACTTGTGTTATAAAGGTTGATGCTTTTGACTGAAGTGGTAGACTGGTATTTCAAAGTGTCTATATTTGTTTTGATGCTTTTAATAAATCTTTTTTAGGTGGTTGTAGAAAATGTATTGATTTAGATGGTTGGTTTTTAAAGGGAATAACTAAAGGACAACGGTTGTGTGGTGTCGCTAAAGATGGCAATAATCAGATGTTACCTAATGATTGGGCTGTAGTAGAGTATGAGAATAAGACCCCCTGGATATGATTTTTCAAAATGGTTGATACATGATTTAAAATTAGGATATGTCAAAGATTACAAAGGTATGATCATTTACTTTAATTTTCTTCATTTAATTTTTTGTATTCAATATTAAACTGTGACTTGTCATTTTCAGAGGCTTCAATCAGTATTGCAGAATCTTTTACCGGAGGTGGATAACAGGATGTGTGCAAGACACATCCTTGCTAATTGGGCAAATACTTTGAGAGGTCTTCAAATACGGAATCAGTTCTAGAAATGTGCAAAAAGAACATTTGAAGGAGAATTGAAGGCAAATCTGGAACTAATGAAGTTGTTAGGTAACAAAAAGATTGTTGACGATTTACACTATTACATGGTGCAAACTTGATGTAAATGTACTTTTTTTAAAATAGTAAGTGTGATAGTATAGACAATAATATTTCTAAGAGTTCTAATGTTTGGATCTTAGGACCAAGGCATAAAACCATCATCATCATGCTTGAAGAGATAAGAGTGAAGGTAATGACTAGAATAGGTCAATTTGCACATACATGGTTAACCAATATAGATCCAATGTCATTGAGGGTACTAGAAAAAAACAAAGAGAAGTCAATGTGATGTAATATTGAGTTCAATGGGGAGAAAGGATTTGAAATTAATGATGGGCCATATCAACATACTATTGATGTAAGAAGTAAAGCATGCACTTGTAGGCCTGGATGCTCAAGAGAATACCCTGCCCACATTTCATAGCTGCCATATTTTATAAGAAATGGAAACTAAGTGACTTTGTTGATAGTTGCTATAGTAAGGAGACTTATCTGAGAACTTACTGGCATTTCCTCCAACCCGTCATCAATATGAAAATGTGGCTTGATTCCACAAATCATCATGTTCAACCACCAGCTATTAAGTCAGTGCCAGGCAGATCAGGAAAAGTCAGGAGAAGAGAGGCAGGGGAGACAAACAAATGTAGCAAGTTGTCATCAAAAAGAGTTTACATGACTTGTACCAATTTTCATGGTAAAAATCATATCAAGAGAGTTTGTCCTTTAAGCTGTGTATTTATATAATTTTGTGACTTTTTTTTAATTTATGATTGTTTGACCATAACAAGAAAATGTGACTGTTTAAAAAACTTGTAGGATCATGTTGGCCCAAGCGATGTTTTAGGACCAAGCAATGTTGCTGAACTAAACAATGTTGGTGGCCCAAGCAATGCTGTTAGCCCAAGGGAGGCCAAGACACCTTTTGTTAGTAAAGCGCCTACTGCTAGAACCAGGGGAAGGCCAAGAAAGAAAACAATTATTATTGAAGTACCTCCTAGATGCAAGGGACGGCCAAGAAAAGAAAAACCTACTACTGAAGCACCTCCAAGAGCCGGGGAAAGGGGGAAAAGGCAACATCTACTACTGAAGCACATCCTATAGCCAGTGGAAGGGGAAAAGGGCAACATTTACTTCTAAATTTGTTCAAGAACCTTTAAGAGGCAGAGGAGGGCCAACAAAGACACCTGGTATGACAATCCCAATGCCTAGAAGGACTTCATTTACTGAGTGGTTTGAAAATCCAACTAGTTATCAATTACCTCTTGCACCTACTCCACATGTTGCTTCTCAATCTGGTGAAAGAAACTTCAATGCACCAACTTCATATAATGCACCAGTTGAACCACCTGTTAAAAGGCCTAACACAATTAGGATGGGTGTGTTTGTTGCTGAAGATGAGTTTACAGCATACAATGTAAGTGTTGAAAAATAGGGTAAAATTTTATGTTCTAAATGTAGTTTACTAACTATCTTTTTTGTCTATAGCATAGCTTGGAAAGTAGTACGATAATACACATTAGGGACTAGAGTAAGGTGGGAGGGTAAAGCAGCAGTCACAGCAAGCCAGCTTGAAGAGATGAGGGTGCAAAAAAGGAAAAACTTATCTTCTTCCTTACCAAAGGAACCATGGAAATAGTGCTTATAAGATGTTGGTAGTTTTTTACAACATGTGAAGATCGTTATTTCTTGGTACTGATAAGATGTTAGTAGTTGGGTTGGCAAACAAGTTTAAGTAGTTTAAGATGGGTGTTTTCGTGAATTTATGAACTTATGTTGATGTAAGTTTTTTGGTACATGAACTTATGTTGATGCATTTGTTTTATATGAAGAAAAAAAAATCATCAATTTGTGTTTGATTTCAATAACATGCTTGCTAATTCAATAATTGAATGTCACGACCCAAAGTACGTCCTAGTTGTAACATGGCGTATAGGACCCCGAGAAACCGTATACAAGCCACTTAACATACATCATACACGATAATAGAATTTAGAGAGTTCAAAAGACAGTTTTATATCATAAAAAGTTTGACAAAAGCAGAAGTCTAACATAAGTCTCAAGCCATCTAGTACATCATAAGAAAAGTGATTGGGACGTAACCCATGCATCACATAGAAGTTTGAAACAAAAATATATAAAGCAATAAAGAGTCTCGGTCCTTGGAACATGAGGACTCACCAATCTTCGAAGCTCAAGACGATCAACTAGCCACGAGTGTGTGGAATGGGAATGTCGGACCCTATATTAGTGAAATAATATAGGCACAAGTATGCACTAGTACATGAAATGTACTAAGTATGATAGCAACGGATAAGAGTTATGAAATTATGCTAAAAGGAATTTACATGGCATGCAATGACCAAGTTAACTCATAAAATAACATGTTAGAAGCATAAGTCATAACCATGGTCAATCCAAGCTAAACATCTTTAAAACACATTAGAGATCCTTTTAGAAGGTAACCTTAGTTCATTAGTGTGGAAATTTTTCATTAATCGACATACACAATCTATAACATAGAATCTGGTGTCTATCCCATTTCGAAAAGAGATGCGCTTACTTTCCAAGGTAAGAACAACAAACTTGAGCTAAAGTGGATCCACTAGCTAATGTCTATCTAATACAAACATATGGTGGCACACAATTATAGTACATGGGTAATCGCCACTTGTCCACTCGGTGCTAAGCATAAATCTCACGAAATAGTCATTACACATATTCTATTCATTATCCATGGAAAGGCACAATCAAGTAGTCAATCCAAGCTAGAGTTCATTTAGAGTAGCTCCTAAATATTGATTCAATCTTTATTTCAGAAAAAATTTCAGCCCTATGAATCCTTTATGAGAGAATAACGTTTCACCATAACAACATTGATGCTTTATTCTCAAAGCAACTTTAAATTATTTATAATAACTTCATGAAAACATGCATATGTCCATAATTTCCTAGTCCGTGGTTATATCATAAGATCATGGTTGAAACACATAATTGAAGCATGGGAATTGCAATTTCAACTAAATATCATAGGTCAACATATAATACATTAAAAGACTTAATTAATCATAATAAATCATAATTGGAAGAAACTCACATTCCTTGAATTGAAACCCTAATTTGACAATTGGAGAATTGAATTGGAAACTTGAAATCTTTAGGGACCCCATGAAGAAAAGGACTCCATGGGTGAATGCAGACATACCTTGATTCCAAAGCCCAAGAAAAATAGAGGATTTGGAAACTTGAATGAATCCTAGCTCTTATTCTTCTTCCTTAGACTTGAGAGGATTTGGGAGGATGAACTTGGTCAACTTTAGGGAATTTAGGAGAATGAGTTCAATGGGGTAAATTGGGGGTTAAAACGTTTATGTAGGGCCTAGGGTAGATGGTAAAACGGCATAGTATTGGGTTAGAATAATTAGGAAAAGACCCAACAACCCTTAAAATAAAAATGTCGACCCCTATCTATGGTTTGGACCTACGGTATGTAGGTCCTACTACAGACCATACTGGTCAACCGTAGATAGGTTACTGGACTTAAAATTCACTCATTTTCGACGGATCCCATGTACGGTCTGTTGGTCTTCCTACGGTTTGTAAATGCCATTTGTTGTCCACAACTTAGACCTTCAAAATGTCACTAAGTCTGGGACTTACCTACAAGACCTACCTACGATTCGTATATAGGATGACGAACCGTCCTAGTGAACCGTAAAAAGGATACTAGAACTTGACTTTTGAAAATCATTTATCCTACTACCTATTGTTTCCACCTACAGCTCATAAGAGCACCTACGGTCCGTAGGTGGGACCTGTAGACACAAACACCAGCTAAGAAAATTATACATTTTTCATTCTTTTCAAATCCGAGGTGTTTCATTGAAACAACTTAACCGTAAACACAAGAAATATCATTCAAGAAAATCAATTTTTTCAATACAAAAGACTTCAACTTGAAACATACAACAACTACTATGGCAATTGATCATTACAAGTTTTTATATTTTCAACTTGCATTAACCAATTGATCCATATAGAAAAACACATTAATAGAAACATTATGAATATCCTAAAGACGTTACAGTAGTTGGTCCCTTTCTTCTTCGCTTCCATCGACTTTTATGTTGCATTTTCTATCAGCTCTTCACAATCATGGAAATCAATATCTCCATCTTTGTCCTTCTTTTTCTTCACACTTGAGGCATATCCACCCTCAAGGTCCATCACAGTTAAATTTTTCATCATCTCGACAATTTCACTATCATTGCGATGAGTCATTTCTTCCATCTTCTTCTATATTTTTACCTTCGATACTAATTGTTGTCCATTTCCTTAATTTTCTTCACCAATTTTTTGAATAATGAACTTAGATCTTTCATCAACCAAATCATCCCTCTATCGATAAAAATTACCATAATATGGGCACGACCAAAATCTTCTTCCATGATTGTTGTTGGGCCAAGAAGTCTTCAAAGGGAGTAAGAGATCATGACTGCATTGCACCTTCGAAATCAACATTGAGTCTTCATTATCTATACAAATCTTATTCGAATCCAATTTTACTTCTTCCATAGCTAACCCTAATTTTATACAGAAAAATTGAACAAGAAATTAG
The DNA here is from genome assembly GCA_029582725.1 of Solanum chiquidenum. NCBI lineage: Eukaryota > Viridiplantae > Streptophyta > Magnoliopsida > Solanales > Solanaceae > Solanum > Solanum chiquidenum. The sequence continues at coordinate 10,220 of JAJOOS010012735.1, forward strand.
AAACCCTAAACACGAATATAGACAAGAATTCCTTTTTTTGTTTCAAAAATAATAATAATCAAAACTTACCTCTTCAATCCTCTTCAATCCTCTTCAACGGTTTTGAGCTTACAAGTCTTCAATGGAGGTTTATAATGAAGAATAAACGGCAACATTTGGAATATTTAATGAAAACAATAAAAAAAAAAAAGGCATATGTTGACTGCTACATGGCGAATAAATATAAGTTAGACTAACTTTAAGTTCATCCTCACACGCCTCTTATGCGTTTGTCTATTTGCTAATCCAACTAAGCTAATAATACCCATAAAAATATATGTAAGTCAATGACCCCCATAAAATTGATATGTGTAAAAGTAATTTTGTCCATAATTGAAATATGTTTTGAACCCTTTTCCCAATTATCTTAATGAATATTTGGAATCCACCGAGTGAAAAGCAATCTTCTTTGCCCAATATTCATCCATATCACAAATCCTAAATAAATATTACTTTATATATATTCTTCGTATGTCACATTCATTTTATTCCAGCATCAATTGATTCCAAGTGGGTAACAATTTATTACGCAATTGTGTTCAGCTTCTATTTTTTTTCTTTCTGTTAATATATATCCATGAGGAGGAATAATGATATCTTTTTAATGGCTATTAGTTTTTGAGCAACTTTTAGTAAACATAAAAATTATATTTGTATGTTATAGCTATAATTTGCATAATTGCGCTCCATAACAAACTTTATGTTTGCTATGGCTATTAATATGTATATTTCGCTATACATATACAAAAGAAGCAATTGTATAATCTGTTTCGGTATACATATACAAAAGAATCAATTGTATAATTTGTATTTGTATAAAGCGAGAAAGAGAGAAAGACAAAAGAAAACTGGGCAGGGAAAGATCTGTATTTGTATAATCATAAGTGTATAGGACGAAAATATATGTATTTGTATTTGTATATACAATTTTTTCTCGCTTTATACAAACGCAATGTATACATTTGTGTTTGTATAAAGTGAGAGAGGCGAGTGAGAGTGGCGAGCGAGATCTGGGAGAGTGGTGAGCGAGATCTGGGAGAGGGGAACGAAAATATATGTATATATACAATTTTCTCTCGCTTTATACAAACACAAACGCATTTTATACATTTGTGTTTGTATAAAAGCGAGAGAGGCGAGGGAGAGACTGGCGAGCGAGAAACCTAGGGAGAGAGGCGAATGGCAACAGTTTGCTACGGGTTACAATTAAATCAAATTGTGGTTATGACATTTAATTTGAATTAATAGTTTCCTATTATATACAATTTTCCCTTATTTTTATATATGATATAGTTAGTTTTCTTTTTATCTTATTATTTAAATTATTTTTGTGCATCAATATTAATAATATTTTAATTTTGATATTAATGGCAAAAAAAATTTTACTATATTTAATTTTTGTTTTTCATTGTTAGTATGATGGTGGATTGTCATGTTTCTTTTTTTTTTAAAAGTATTTCTTTCTTTAAAAAATTTACGTTATTTTTAAAAAAAAATAAATATATATATATAATATATATATATATATATATATAATAATTTGTTTTTTATAAACATATATTATTAATTAACATAACATAAGCATGCAAAATATGTATACTTAACTGATATTTAGCTTAAGTAATATACGGGAAAAAAAGTTTCTCCCTTTCTTTATTTTGTTGTGATTTATTTTGTACTCCCGTATGCGGAGAAAAAAATCTGCTACTACAATAAACTAAATTGGGCATTAAATTAAAATAAAAAAACAACGAGCTTGAAGTGTCGGGTGTGTATTTGATTTTTCGATTTCATTTTATATTATATGATTTGGATTTTATGAATTTTAGTTTTGAAAAACTGTAATTTAATTCAAATTCAAAATAAATTTGATTTGGTTTGATTTTCTCTTTTCGACTTGACTTTTTCGGTTCGACTATTCGGTTATGTCAATAATTAATAATTTAGTCAAAATTGTATTTGCAATTTGAAAAGAATATATATATATATATATACAAGGAGAAGTAATAATATTGAATCTATTAAATGTACTTTCTAATATAAATCATAAGTTAAACTTAAAACACAAAACTTAAAAGTACACAATTATAGATGTCCAGACATAAAATATAAAGAGAAAATTTTATAATTGACATATATAAGACTAATTATTATTAGTTATGATATTATCCTTTATGTTTTAAGTTTTAACATTAAACAATTACGGGCTATAACATTTGTTAAATAAAAAAAAGTTTATAAAAATCAAAATATAAATTAACAGACAAATTAATAATAGTAATGATAATTGATAATAAGCATAAAATCAAGAGAGCCATAACAAAAATAATATTTGTTTTCATTATTTAGCTCAAAACAGTTACTTAACTTTTCTCTCACTTGTTAATTGTCTATCAAAACAGATTTCGTTTTTTAATGTCTTTTTCTCTATCATCTCTAAAAAAAAGTAGTCGCCACTGTCTTCTCTCCCTATTTTTTTTTGTTTCGTTTTCGTTTTATATTGTGATGGAAGGTTTTTTATCAATATTAATAAAGCATGGTAATAGATGAGATTGTTTATATAACAATATACCAATTTAATACCAAAAGTAAACATGGTTCATACCAGATTCATACAAAAAAAAATTAATTTCAACACAACTGTAACTAGTAATTGTGTTTTGTTATATAAATCAAAAGTGATAACTCCAATTTAATTCTAAACTTAAATATTATATATATAATTTGTTTTGTTTTTTGTTTTGTTTTCTAAATTCGAAATCAAATCGAAAAACCAAACAAAATGAATTATTAATCAAAAATCAAATATAAAAAACAATCCAAATTAGAATTTAATTCTATTTAATTTTATTTTTGACAATTTAACCGAAAAAAAACACAGCCCTTATCAAACAAGGCTAATTAATGGGGAAAACTAAATCTTCTCCATCAACATTTTTTCTATGATCTAGAATTAGATAATATTGCACTATTTGGGAAGTCCATTGCACCCTTTTCATCATCTAATGCAAGTTTCGATTTATATGATTCCTTGTAGGATAAAAAATATTAATCACGTTCTAAATTTTGGGGATCAGTAATTTTTATTCATGATATCTCAAGTTTTTTAAAATATTTATTTTTAATTATAGTGTTTATATATTAATGAGATCAGAAGTTTTTGTAATATTTTCATATGCTTATTATGATTACAATTAATAATTTGTTCGAGAATTTTTTTGTATATTATATGTGCTTTGATTTGCTTTTGAAGTAGCAATATTTTAAAAGAAATTTTAAGCTATCAGAATTTGTTATGCATAAAGCACATCCAGATAATTATGATCACTTTTGATAAATATTATACGTACAAATCAATTTAATAAAGTGAATGTGATAATATGTAGTAAATTTTGTAAATACAAATATACATTTAGTTGTGAATATATCAAGACTTATCTCCATAAACAAAAACGTAGAATAATTGCGAAAGTTATTGTGAAATTTACTTATATGATAATAAATCTAAAATTTACTCCAAAATAACATATACTTCGAAATGCTTGTAATTCACACATTTTAATAACCTTATTTATGTAATTTATTATAATAAAACATGAGATGATATGAGACATTTTGAAGAAAAACTTAAGGGTCGTTTGGTATATAAATTAAAATAATATTAAGTAGAGTGTATTAATAATGTTCGTATTAATAATATTGATATTAATTATGTTAAGATTATTTTTATGAATTATTTAGTTTAATTTATTAAAAATAACATATACTATATAACATTTTAAAAATATTATATGTTAACAAGATTTTCTCCACAAATAAAGTGAAAAAAAATGTAGAAGAGGTTTGTTGGCAAAATAATTTTAATTAGTATCTCAAAAAGAATAAAGAATTATATTTATATTTTATAATTTCTATAATTATCTTGGGTTAAGGAAATAATTACATACTCCAATTGTTAGCCATAATAAGGTAACATTTGCAATCATTCTTGTCAAGAACCGACTGTTAGCCAACGTTCATATTTTCAATAAAAATTGTCTTCAATTTACCTTAAAAGGCATTGAATTTATGGCATGTGCTTTTCATTTGCTATAAATATTTTCATCAAGTATTGGCATTATAAGATAAAAAAAAGAAATATTTTTCCTTTCATTTTGTGTTGTTGGATTTTAAAAAATGATGTTTTGTTAGTTTCTGACTCTTAGTTTAATACTAGAAGAACTAGTTGAATCCTGAGATCTGAGGAATACTTCTTAACCCGTGCAATATTCTTAAGGACAGTGCCATAAGCATGCCTCAAATTATGAAATTTTCGTGATTTCCAATATTTTTCATTAACTTTGAGGGACGAAGATGTATTTAATCATACTAGTGTATGTATTGAAAATATTATTATGATTTGTCATATATTAATAATGAGTAAATACATAAAAAAAATTAAACTTATCTATTAAATTTACTTTAACACTTTAACTTTATATATCATTATTTACCCCCTCTAATCTCATAAAAATCCACTAAAATTGTTGGAGTGACAAATAAAATAAAAAATAGCGGGTAAAAAATTAAATAGAAAAAAACAATGGAGCCCCTTCTTTTTCTTTTCAACCAATAAGATTTCTTCCTCACAGACTCACACCTCACCACTGTGCAACCACCACCTGCACCACTCTCTTCTTCGACAAAGCCTCCACCTTGTTTGTCCTTCTTCAAAATCCTCCACTGGCACTCTATTTCTCGTTCTTTGAACCCCCACCCGCACCTGTCTTTCTCCATGTTTGAACCCCGCCACCTGAAACACCCCCACCCTCATTCACTTATGTAAGTGTTCGTTGATTGTGATGAACTTGAAGCTTTTTTAATAAAATATTTATAATTTATTAATATCAAATTAATTTTTCAATTGTTATTATTTATTAAAATTTATTTTTTAAATTTATTATTCACTTGTTAATATATTTTTTAAATAGTAATGGTAATATATTATAACTATTTATATAATTACATTAATTAAATGCTTTAGTATGCAATTTTATTTGTTATAATATTATTCTAATAGCTATGATCAACTATGTTTTTAGTTTTCGAAATATTAATAGTGAACTATTAAGGCAAAATGGTCTGGCAGACCCTTATACTTGTATCAGTTTGTATTGCGAACCCTTTTACTTATTCATTTGTCAACTAAACCCCTATACTCAGTAAAACATAATATATCAAACCCTCTGACCATTGACCAGCCTTATGTGGCATTAATATGATTGAGTTGGCACAAAAGCGTGGCTACAGGCGTTAAAAGGCAAGTGAAGATCATACTTACATTAAAAAAATATTAAAATTATAAAATAATTGATTTTGTAAAAGAAAAATAAAATAAAAAAAATATTTTACTTCTTCTCCCCCACCACACCTCTTTTCCAGCAATCATCATCTTTTCCCATCAACCCCACACCCCATCCACACGCTCCAACCTCCATTTTCCTTCTTCATACTTAATGTCATTGTTTTCAGCAGATCCATTCCCTTTTTTTTTCTATTTCAGTAAAAAAAAATTGATTTTTTTTTGTTGCAAATACCTAATAAGTTACTTCTTTGCTTCTCTCTAAATTTTCTCTTCGACATAAGAGGCTTACATGAAAAAAAAAAGAAAAAAAAAGGAAAGGAAACAAAGAAAGATGACAATGTAGATCTTATATTTTCAATCAAGAATTTTCAGCTACAAACTAGAATTTCAACGACCCATTTTTTATTTCTTCTCAGTCCCCGCTTTCTTTCCCACAAATCGACATCAAATTTTACATTCTAATCGATCTTCAATTTGTCCAATTTATTCTCTCCTCTATCTATTGCTAGTGATTCCAGTGACTATTACAACTAGTTTTTAGGGGGTTTTGGGCATTATTTTGTTGTTAGTTGTATATTTTTTAGATTCAAGATTTTATTTTCAAAACTTCCATTCTCAATGTTTCTTTTCTTAGGTTGTTGTTTTTGTGGAGGTTGGAGGAGGAAAGAAAAATAGTGATGGTGTGCGGCGGAGATGAAGATGGGCGAGGGAGAAAGTATATGTGATTTTGCCGGCAAAAATGGTGACGACGGCGGGATGGCTCATCTTAAAATCAATTTATTTAATTTTAAATTATCTTTTAGCGTTATCTTTTACCTTTAAAATTTCAATTATTATTTCCACGTTGCTTTTCTTTATGAATGAATATGGATAATATATTATAAATAGTTCTCCGCATTTATTTATCAATTGATGAGTTTAAAAATATATATTTTTTAGTTAATTAATATTTTTTTTGTATGTTGACATTTGTCATATTTGTCTTAGGTGATAATATAAGATTTATGAATACTTTAAGATTTATGTCACTTTTAAATATATATATATATATATATATTTATATTACTGCATTAATAACATTAAATGTGCATTTGTGTTAACATTACCATGTGGACTTCTTTTAAGAAATAAAGCTTTGCAATTCATTTTTAAAATCAATATATATATATATATATATATATATATATATATATATATATATATATATAAAAAATAT
>JAJOOS010012736.1:0-15292 GCA_029582725.1 Solanum chiquidenum
TATTTGATGGCTATTATTATTTTATTTGATATAAAGGAGATCTAGTGAATCATAGACATGAAATGATTGTACTATGGTTGGATGGTTCATGTTCTATTCTAGGTGTGAAAAGTTGGAATTGCTGATTAATTTAAGAGATTTATTGTACTAATCTAAATAATTAAAAATTAAGAGGGGCATTTTTATATTATAAGTTTGCTGAAGGGTTTGTTGTAATTATATGAGCATATTTCAGGGGGTTTGTCAGAGTGTCAGTGAGTCCATCCAATTCCCGTGTGCCTCTCTGATTCTAGAATCTTCGAGACTAGGGACACGCGCCTTACTGAAGCGTGTGGGTAATCTCTTCTATCGACGAAGGAAGATTCTTCTTATTGATTCCATATAAATTAAATATGAAAAAAAATAAAAATTATGCGCACATTGGTTTGTTGTAACTTTTAAGTAGATTTGCTCGATTAAGTGTTCGTTTGAATTGACTTATTTTAGGTGTTTTTAAGTCATAAGCCAAAAGCCAAAAGTCAATTTAAATAGGTCCTAATTATAATTTCTCCGTTTTAATTTATCTGTCTAATTTTAATTTGAGATAATTTTTTATGTATTTAAATAATAATTATTTGATTCTTTCGATATTAAATTAATGGTATGTGGAATATATCAAATATCTTTCAATTTTTTAATCTTAAACAAAAGCAAATCAATAAAAAATTAAAATTAAAGAGTTTTTTTTTTTTTTAAAAAAGACATTCTTTTTTAGACATCCTATATAGTTTATTAAATAGATTCTTTACAAAAAAAAACACATAATTTTACTGAGGTTGCACGAAGAAATAAAGCTAGATCATTTCTATAAGGCAAATTTAGAATTCATCCATTTCAAATTATGAATCCGTCCCTAGTGATACTTACACGTATTCGTTATTTCTGCACTGAATCGTGTATATATATGTGTGTGTATGTGTGTATGTATATATTTGCCCTGAGTTTGTACAATTGGAAAAGAGTAATATTGGTACAGTGATATGGTCTTTACTCCCACCAACTTATATAATACATGCCTATTGATTTAAGAAAAAAAATCTCAAAACTCGTGATGGGATTAATAAGGATCGTGATAGGATGGTATTATGTGTTTTTTTTGCTTTTAATTAGAGATTTTGGATTCAAGCGACTTTATTGAGAGTAACTTATACTAATCTCAAAACTTCAAACATGAAATACATATATCACCAATATCGAATAATAAATGTTCAAAATAGAAAACAAGAGTACAGTAAGGGGGAAATAAATAAATAAATAAATAAATGTGAGGGTAAACAAGGTAAATGAGAAGTCAGCATCAAATAATGTGATGTAGCCAAAACAAGGTGAACATGAGATAACAGAGAGGGGACGACGAAATGGATATTTATCCAACACAGTACAATTTAATTGTAACAAGTAGCCACTATAGGTGGGCTCAAATCTCAACTCACGATCAATTGTTTTGCCCAAGCAGCTGCTTCTCCTTCAATTTTGTCCTAGCTATATTACAAGTCTTTTCAAGCGTGATCATTCTACAGGAACAACCATTCAAAACAATAGTAAGAGATAATCAGAGGCGAATTCAGGATTTCTAGAAAATATAATTATAAAATTAACTTTTCACGGTAATAAGTATTATATATATATTAACAAAGAGTGCTAAAGTCTTACCGACATAAGTTAATTGTCAATGTTGCAATAGGATTTACAGACATTTACAAAAAAATGTTAATTGCTACTAAAAATACATATTTTACAGCAATTAAGCTATTGCCGTTATTAAATAAAAAAGTGTTGATTGTTGCTAATAAGACACATTTAGTACTAGCAATAAAACTATTATCGTTAATTAATTGTTATTAAAGATAATTTTTTATGTAATAAATAATACTAGATATATTTTTTTAAAGATTATATAAATAATATATTGTATATATAATCGGAAGAACACGGATTCACGTGAACCTTTTTTCACATATTCTTGATCAATTAGACAAAAATGAGCCCCTTTATATAGAAGTTAACGTAACTAACGTTATGTTAAGTTTGTATGGTGGATTTTTTTTTATTTTTTTTTTCAAAAAAAAGTTACCAAATCAACTACGTGAACTTAAGATACCATAGCTACTTATGCCTGATCAAGTTGGCCTGTGCATGCATGTGCAGTTTAGCACGTTTTACTTTAGGGACGGATCTATAATATTGACTATCTGTTTCATAAAAGAGATTAACTTCTCTCCACTAACAGTGGATAAGAAAAAAATTACACCGTCAATTTATTTTTAAAAATACATATTTATTTTAGTTTAATTATTATAATTTTTATTTAAATTTATATGTATATTAAAAAAAATTACTTAATATGTACAAATCATTTTTTACAAACTTAATAAATTATCTCGTCTTAAATTAAATCTAAAAAATATAAATTTAAAATTCTGAATTCGATCCACTCTTATTCCTCTTTCCTCTTTGCATAATTGATTGTTCCATGACATGGATGCTAGGCTGTACTTTCCCTTTGGATGAATGACAGTTTTCCTCGACCCCATTTCCACTTTGTTAACATTATATATATGCTGGGGTTCATAGTAAGTACGTAGTTTCATTTTTTGAATTTAAATTATGTAAATTTTGATCAATATATTAGCAAGTTATAGTACATTTGTGTAGTTTTGGATATTCAAATTTTATTTTAAAATATTGAATTTGTCTAATTGAATTTAATTAGCTTCAATGATTAGTCAAATTAACTTTTCAAATATTAGTGTTTTCTATTGTTTGGGGACTCGAGATATTTGACAAATATAAAGTACTGGAAAATTGTATGATCAAACACTATTTCTCAATTTTTTTCTAAATTTACTTGTGGCCAAACGGGTCCAAAAATATCCTAAAATAGTTGTTGAAATTGTTTTTTCTCCTAGTTATAAAAATTGACATTATAGACGGTTCAAATTGTGTTTCTTTGCCGCATTAGTTGATGAGTTTGATTAATGTAGTTATAAATATTAAACTATAGACGATATTTGAATTGACAGCATAAACAATTAATTAATTAAACGTAATGGTAGGTTCAAAGATTCCATTTAGATTAATTATTAATCATATGACAATGTCCACTTCATATATAAACCTTAATAAGAATAAATAAATAAACTTAGAGAGAATATTATCCCTTTGCAAATCCGAAAAAGATTTAAAAGTATTGCTACTTTATTGAGAATATAATCACTCTGTACATCAGGCTGCATGCCTCCTTTTAAGCTTCACCATTGAATTTGCATTTAAGACATTTACCTAATTATTATTCTTTTTTTCATTCACTTTAATAAATTTCTAGCATGGTCACTTGTAATTATTGTTATTTTAGTTAAATAGTAGTATTAAAAACATAATTTTGATAAACGATTATGCCATTGTCTGAACAAGTAGCAAATAACTACCTCCATTTTGGACAGGGAATCATTTGCTATATCAAATTACACAATCATAAGGTTTGATCGAAATGAACACTCAGTCTCTTTTTCTTTAATGAAATAAATGATAGATAGACAAAATAATAATTAATACAACAAAATAAATTATATATGTAATTATAGCAACAATAACAGTATCAGTCAATTGAAACTCAATAACTATATATTCTCACTTCATTTATTATCAACTATAATATAGTAAATTAATGTTGTTAATTAATTTGATATAAATACATGAAAATTTATCAAGTAGAAATACTTTGGATAATAATAAACTTAGGTGGCTAGGGGTTACAGACAAAGCTACTGTTAAGTCCCTTTCTATGATTAGGTAAGGGTTTAGATCAAATTAAATGTGTTTGCCTAATATAGTACGATTAAACAGTACTTACCTAAAGGCATAATGGAACCCCTCCTGGATTTGCTAGAATTATATACTTTATTTTATTTTTATATAATAATTGCCACTATTTTTTTATTTTCTTCTTTTACTATTTTTGGTATATTCTGTTAATCACATTGTTCTGCTACAAATCGAAATACTTTTGACCACATTTCCCAAGTTAGGTTAATAATAGCTTTTGCATTGCAATCATTCTATACATTTTATAAGTAATTTAATGCAAAGCTTGTTTGTCTTTTAATTGATTTGATGTTTCATCAAATGTGAGTTCGTACGTCCATCATATATAATTCTATTCAAGATTCATTCTGATCATGATAAATTAGAGATTTTAGGTTCGAATCCATAATTAGATGTCTTGCTTTAGTGGGGCTCAATCTAGAGGGTTTACATTCTAGTTTGTTGACATGTTTGGGCCTCATTATATCATTTTATTCTTGGTTCCTAAAAATTACTTTCATTTCTAACCAATTCAATTCGGCTAATAGACTTTCATGGGTTTAAATTTCAAACCTCGAATCTGGACATGTTCGAGAAGACCAGATCCATGAGCCACCTGAAGTTGGTTAGGCTAAGTTTTCCACTCCTCCTCCTCCTCTATCGTCATACTAGACCCAAGTCATATCCATCATGTATTCAGGCCCAACATGAACTCCAACATACAAGAGGCCCAACTCATTTCCACCAACTATAAATGTTCAACACATTTTTATAAAAGTAGAAGGGAAAAAAACCAATATTCAAGTTAATATTAAGCACATTCAAAATATTCCAATATAATAACAGTACTCTTAAATATCAACTAAAAATCTTGGATCTTCTTTGACCGCTTTAGAAAGCCCAGTTATCTATGGATGAGGAGGTCTACATGATTGACAAAAGGCTAGAAATCTAGTTGCTATGAAGCCGAGTTACTTCTTCTGTCTCAATTTATGTGATACATTTCATTTCTTAAGAATCAAACATTTTAAGTTTGATCGAGAATTTGCTCATAGAATCTTCAATTTTTTTAAAATGAAATTTATATATTTGTAAACTATGTAAAAAATACTATAAATCACAATAATTGACAGTTCAAAATATTTTAAAAGATATATGAAAAATTTACGATCAAAAATAGATTTGTTTGAATCTCAAAATTCAAAATATGTTACATAAATAGAGAGAAAGGGAGTATTTTTTTTTTCTGACTCAGCAATTCCACAGTAGGTACTGAAGAGTGTCCCACCTGGATTGTGAATAAATGATGCTAAATTCAAGTAATCTGAGACATGAAAGACTGGGGCATGGTGTCGCCATAAATGATGCAAACAGAAGCAAGAAACAAAGTAAAATCAATCACATCATTCTGCTGGTGAATCATCTCAGCAGTCTACTGGAAGATATTAACAGATACTATTACAACATGGATATCTTTAGTGCCCCCACCCTTAAATCATATGTAGGGACAAAATCCATAGTGAATGAATTCTTAGATCTCTCATTTTCATTTCATGAGGTACAATCATTTCCAGTAGTAAAGGCATCACTAGAATGTTAGTCCAAGAAATAACTGCAGTAGTAAGATTGAAGAATAAGATTATGATAGAATGACACATACAGGATGAAAATAACATATTTTTGGTGTAATTTTAGGGTGGATACAGTTTAATGATATCTAGAAGTTCATTGAAAAGATGAACATCATTGAAATACTTAATGAAGAGACAAAACTGTTACAGCTGCTCTTTACCATATGAATCCAACTACTAGTTCATGAAGTTTATACAATTACCTAAAGCAGCAAACTGAAGCCATCCTCCACCTAATTCAAGTGTTTAAGCACACTGCGCAATTGCGATTTTTGGCTCTCAATTCTTGCTTCCAAAAGCTTAGACTTCAAACCATGCTTCGGTATTCCACGTGGCCATTCAATACATCCTTTCATGGCTCGAGCGGTATGTGGATTTCTTGGGCCACCTGAGCAGCAATGATTCACAAAATCTTGGTAGGCTAGTGCTCTTTCAGCTGGTACATTCTCTGATAAAACAACATCCACATTAGATGTTGATCCATTTGAAAATCTTCCACTGTCATCCTGTGAGATTGTCTTACAGAAGTCCTCAATTGACAGTGAGGATCTCCAAAGTTTGCGAAAAGATGATCCTTTCTTCTTCGATTTTTTTGGTAATACTGAGGAGTTGTCACTAGTCTCAAAATCCAGAGAACCAGATTGACCAGTGTTTTGCTCATGATTCACTTTGCCACATAAAAGATATCTGCCCCGGTCAGTACAATTGACAGAATGCTCGGTTTCACCAACAGTATAATTCGAAAACTGATTTTCAGCTTGGGTCACTGTTTCTCTACCACTTTCATGTTTGCAACTCTCTTCATGGTCAATAACGCCACTCAAACATTCACTGCTGGTGTTCATAGCACATGTTTTACTAACCTCAGTACCAACAATTTGAATTGCAGAGGAATGACAAGGAGTACTATAATCAGCGAAGGTATTAGTTCCCAACTTTGACGCTTCACATATAATAGAACTTGTATATATGTCATTTATTATTGGAGAGCTTGAAGAGAACTCCTTTATTTCTTGGATGTTCAATGAGTCAACAACCTGCTTGACCACTTGCACTTCAATTAAGTTAGTCATGTCCACAGTTACATTGTTAGCTCTCAAAAAGCTCTGAAGTTCTGATATAAGATTACTCATCAGGCAATATTTTTCTTCTAAAAGTAGCTTTGCATCAATTAGCTTCATTTGAACACGTTCTTCGCGCCAAACCTCAGCCAATTGAAGCATTTTTCTCTCTTCTTCCACTTCCTCCTCAAGTCTGGCACTTTCACTCTTCAATGCTTCAATTTCAGCTCTGTCCTCTTCAATCTCCTTGACTAGCTCATTGCACACATCCTCCAACAACTCTCGAGATTTTCTTTCTCTCTTATAATCATGCATATATTGTCTGGAAGATAACTTTGAATCAGCTAGATCAACCAGCAATTTGGAATTAACAATATCCAGCTGTTTACAGTTTCTTCTCTCTCTTCTCAAATCATCTTTTAATCCATCAATTAAGGCATGCATCTTCTGACATTCTTTTCTCATCCATGAGGTTCTTTCTTCATTCAGCTTCTGTTTGAATTTCTTTCTAATACGCCTCCTGTCAGCTTCTAGCTCTTCAATGTGAATTCTTGCTCTTATTAGTTCAACTAATTGTAAGGCAGGAGCAAGTGAGGTAGTAGCACGTTCATAAAGCTTTACAAGGTTGTTGGAATGATTTACTTCTCTGTAGTGGCCAGGATCCCACTTTGTAGCTCCCTCCATCACAGATTTAGGGATTGGTATCCAAGAAGGGAGCTAGTAATAACGAAAACAATCATGCAAATGGTCAGAAAGTATTGATTGTAACTTCCATAGAATTAGACGAATATATAAAGGAAGACGATCAGACATAAAACAGTAATCGAAATATAGTGGATGTGGTTTTTCAATGAAGTGCAGAATGAGTAAATGGGCTTTTTGGGCATGTATTGTGCAGCCGGTAAAAACAAAGTGGTACAGCGATCTGTTACCTTCCTCCCTCTTCTACTTTAACTTCGCCTACTTATAGAAAACTATAATAGAAATCCTCCGCTCCCCCATAATTAGCAGATCAACCTCACAATTAGACCCTGTTTCCCTGGTAATTTATGACTTTCGACTTATTTTAGCTTAAAAACACATTAAGTTACATTTTCTTGTATATTCAATTCCTCCCCACCCAAAATAAAAACTTTATGGAAAACAACAACACAGCGTTTAATTCAATAACACCTGAAAACCTACCGGATGAATCGAAACACACTGCCGCTTCATGCCGCCACCAGCCGAGTCGAACTCCACCGCCATATGCCACAGGCCAGCGGCGAGCTTTCTGGCAGAAACACCCATCTTTGCCCCACCATTAAAAAGCTCAAATCCTCTGTATTCCATTTCCATCAAAGGGTTATTAAACTTGCTAACCAAGAATTGATTGGCTGAGGCTGATCCACTTTCACCTTTTACCCTCCTCCGATCTCCGGCCACCGGAGTTCTTGTTTTCTTCCGGCGGCGGTGCAGTTTGTGATCAGTAGTCAACTGACAATCAATTGAACTAGAAATCCCATCTCTGATCTTCATTTTTCTCAAAAAAAAAGAAAAAACTTTAACCCATTTGGAGTTTGTAGAATTGTACTCATATGAAGCTCAATGGTCAGTCACAGATTTAAGTGTGTGTATATTTGCATTATGAATGAGTGTGAAACAGGGGAAAGAAGAAAACAGAGGAGGGTGGTGGGACTTTTGGAGTTGAATTTAAATATTTAATAAACATAAAAGATTGACAATTCCTATGACTCTGTGTGTGCGATGTTTTTTTGTCCTCATACGCCAACCCATAATGTTTCATTTTTCTTCTTCTTAACTTTTTGTGCACGTCTAGTTTTTTTCAAATTTGATCGAGTTTGGAACTTTGGATACCCAAAAACAAGCTAGTATGAATAACTTTATTTTAAAATGAAACTAATAAAATATTTAAAATAAACATAGTAGTATCTATTTATTCAGTTTATACAATTAAAAAATAATCTATAATTTTATTTGTAATCTACTCTTACTATTAATTATAATTATTATTGGACAAGTAAAATGGAAAGAGTAGAGTAATTGCTTTATGCAACAAAGTAATTTTACTCTCTTCGACTTAATTTATGGGCATGTGATAGTATTTGACTATGCATTAATTCTTTTTATGAAAAAATAATTATGATCCAAAATAAATTCTAGGTATTTATGTGATACTATCTATGTCCAATCATAGTTGTTATCATTGACTTTGCACACTTCTTAAGATATACTATAACTAGAAAGGTAATTTTACTATATCACCCATTGAATATGATAAATATAATGTCTTGAAAAATATAATAGAGAAATGGCTAATTAATGATAAGGATAAATTATGAACTAAGTGTAAAATTATCTATTGATTTCAAAAAGTGGACAAATATGGTTGGACATCCCAAAATAGTATAATGAATAACTATTATTGGACGAAAGGAAGTAAAAAATTGTGATCAGATATATTAGGATTGGAGAAAGTAGCTATGTATTTTCTAGGAGACATACATAATGTTGTAAGAGATTGATTGAGGCGTAATAATATTAATGCATCAATAGACTAATCCAATAAATGATGGAAAAGAACAAAAAAAATTCAAGGTCCACCATTATTTTACGAATCAAAAGAAAAGGCATACCAAACACACCCTAAAGTTTTAGTGGTTTCTATATTCCAAGTTTTTTTTGTAGTAGTTATAATTTTGATGAAAAAAAAGTGGGACAAATTCCTGTTGGTGCTAATTATCCTCGTTACATTTTAATGATTCATGCCCCTAACTAGCTAAACGCTTATGATTTTATTCGTTTAAGTTGGTAGGAAACAAAATGATTATTCGTAATAGAACTGCTCTTTTCCTTTACCTTAAATAGAAAGGAGAACAACATTTATTTGTCTCATAAATTATTAATCGTAGAAACTTTTTTAAAAAAAGAATTAGAGTGTCATATTCAAATATTATATCTAATGATTATTCAGAAATGTGTCACGTCAAAATGGATGAAGTAACTGTAAGACAATTTGGCAATGTGTGTCAATCATGCACATAAAATAGCTTGAATAGCTCATATTTGATGGTGCACAATTGTGATTTGTTTTGATTTGATGATATCGGGTTTTGTTAGGAACATCTTAAGAAGCTAAAATATCAATTTCGAGATATCTCTTTTATATCTCATTGTATATTCATGTATATCTTTTATAACAGTGTATATCTATGAAAATATGTGTGAGAAGAAATCGCAATTTGTGCATGCCTTTCTAACCCTTTGAGTTTAAGAAGCATTTTGATGCATGAATTGTGAAATCAATTTAGTCTATCTTGCATTAATCCTTTAAGAAGTTCACATGTTCTTATGATGTTAATTAATGTGATACAGCTTTCATCACGAGACACGAATTGGGAAGTGCTACGGAGGACTAAGATACCAGTGTGATAATTAATGAAATTTGGACATAACACTTGCTGTCTTTTTGTCTCAATTTATGTGATTTTTTTTTAGTATGTTCTAAAAAAACGTTATTTTTTTTTATAATTAAAAAAAATTTAATTTCAAAGTTCTCTTTTTACTCTTAACGAAATGATTTTTAGTCACATAAATATCTAAGGATTATTTTAAACCACAAGATTTAAAAAAAATAAAACTTAAATTTTGTATCGTCAAATCAAATAGTGTCATAGAAATTGGAATGGAAAAAGCAACTTTTACGGTGAAATTTATTCCATATTATATAAGGAGAATAATTACCTCATTCACAACCAATATGAAACTTTGACATCTCTGCGCACCAAAACATCAAAAATGTGGATAATAATATATTATTGGCTGCAACATCAAATTACTGACATGGCTTTCAAGATTCTTAGCCCAACTCAATATAAAAAGGACTCACGCTAGGACAGGTCGGCCCTTTTATTTATTTTTATATTTTTCTAAGGGACAATTTCACATTTTTATGGGCTTATTACACTCACAACTTCAAAACATGACTTGTAATAAATACTAATGTTTTAAAAAGTAGACTTTCACTTAGCAGAATAAATTATGAGAAATTCAGTGATATGATATGAGAAGTAGAAACGGAATAGTATTCCATACCTTTAATAAACAATTTGGATTAAACTTCAAAAGTTGGAGAGATGCAGGAAAAGTTGATCTGCTTCAATAGGAGATCAAGAAATGTGTTTATCGCATAACAAGAGTTCAAGAATGAACCGAGTGTGAAATGGACGGGTTGAATTGAAATTAGAGATATTAAAAAAGAAATTTGTGTATTATAGCAATATATTAATTCAAAATAAATGTTATAGCTACAGTTTCATTTAATTCCAATTTGCAGCAATTTTTTTGTCATTCGTCTCTCTCCCCAGAATCTCGCTCGCCACTCTCTGGCTCGCCTCTCTCACTTTATACAAACACAAATATATAAATTGTGTTGTGTTTATATAAAGTGAGAGAAACTATATATACAAATACATATCTATTCGTTCTATACACTTATAATTATATAATACAAATCTTCTTGTGCCCAATTCTCTTTTGCCTTTCTCTCTTTCTCGCTTTATACAGACAAATTATACAAAATACAATGTATAATTTGTGTTAGTATAAAGTGAGAGAGAGATTTGATATACAAATACAAATGTTTTAACTCGACTCAATTATATAAATTAAAATGTTATGCAGATATATAAACACAATCATTGATACATATACATAATAGGTACATATATACAATTATCTAATCGATGTACATATACAATCGCTGCGATTATATACAAATGATACATGTAAATCAGGTGCCTGCGATTTATTAAAATCATATGCATATGTTTGCTATAGAGCGCAAATAACAAAACTGTAGCTATAGAGCGCTAATATATTTTGATTCTTTTTATCATCCCTACTCAAGACTTATGGCGAAGAGTGGAATAAAAATTACATGTATTTACTTTGATGATTGAAATTCGAATTCAAGAAGATAAAGATCGGGATCACTGGGGTGCAAGAGCCGAGGAGCCCAAAAGAAGCACAAAGGAGTGGTGAATTTCTACTCCAAAAAGGGGCTGAAAATCTCAAATTACAGCCATATGGTGTCCAAAAGAGCTGAAAATTCAGCCCATAATCGAGTGCAAATCATGCCCATAATGGCTGAAATCTCACAATACTGGACTCTATTAGTATTATAATTACTTTTAATCCTAAGACACTTTTGATCTGATTATTGTGTGTTTTCAGCAACATCTGTACTATGTAGCAACTTACTAATAATAGCTAAATCAAATCAATCTAATCAGAAAGAGGGACCATCCTACTTTATAATTCTATCATTTTCATCTATAGATATCATACAAATTTCTTTAATCATTGATCTTAAGGGAGTGAAATATTTTTGCTAAAATAATGCCTTGAAGTTAAAAGTAAAAATACATAACAACATGATTAGGCATGTTATTGGAGTAATACTTTTTCTATGTCAACAAGCAAGAAGCAAAATAATCCTCCTCAAGTGGTCTTTTGAAATATTTGGTTTTCTGGTCTAGGGAGCTATTTGACCTATAAGTAGAGTATGACTTGGCAAGTATAGTGCTTGGGTAAACTTCCACTCTTGAATCAATAATGCATCTTCAGGTACAACTAGCTCAATTTCTTGGGAAGCAAGTGTAATGGATAGAGTCGGTCTCGGTTTCAAGTCATGGATATTAAAAAATTCTTTGTAACTAGCACTATCCCTGAATGAGTCCTATCAGTTAAAAATTCGAATTAATTGGGCTATAACGTGGATACTGAACACTCAATAAGAAACCAAAAAAACTTGGTTCTTGATGGAAAATTTTCAAAATTTCTTGTGAATTGATAACACAACACCACCAATCTATTTCTTGAATATGATGTTCTTATTTTCAAGCCACCTGTCTGGTTCTTTTTGTTTGGTTTTAATATAACCACATTAAGTAGTTGTGGCATTTACCTATCTTCCGTCCTGTGCAACATTCATGGTCCTCTTTCTCTTTGTCTGAACCTCATATATATTAATCATCATAATTTGTTTTAGCAGCCATGACGTAAGTGATGACATTATAAAGGAACTCATTTTTACTTTATTTTTCAAATTTTTAAAATGATTTCCCCCATAGTTTATCCAAAAATATGAGGTCCCTAATTGCTTTTCCTGCTTTTTAACTTTCTTGAAGATGCTTTCATTTTATCATTGGATTCTACTTGATTGCACTGTTAAAAATTGAATCTTTATGCCTTATACTGGATTTTAAGGAGCATGCTCATGTACAACATGATTAGGGCAAATATATGGGGTCAAGTAATTTCTTGATCGTCCGTTGGTACGAGCCTCTTATCCATTCTCATTGAATAACGACAGGGAACGAATATATCATGTTCAAAGAACCATCAAAATGAGCACTCTTGCATAGTAAACAATATCAAATTAACAACTCTTTTCATAACTTAAAGAGGGTAGGCTAAAACAGTGAAATTTTACAAACAGAACATGGAATGTAATGAACATGGTTCATGTCCACTACACAAACTTACAACATGAAGAAATTAAAACCCCATCTTATTCCTATCATTTTTCACTGTCCGCTACCTCCCTCACACATACATACATACACACACAGTAAGGAAGGGGGGAAAAGTGATAATGAGTACAAGCACATAAGCAATCAGTGGAGCTTGTTGGAGAGATTGCACTGCTTTCTGATCTCACCTTTTGTCCCAGTAAGTGGATTATTCTCAGAAAGAATAGTGATGGCTCTTGCAAATTCCTTGAAGAAATAATTTTGACTTTTTGCCATTTTCTTTACATAAGGCTTAGTCCTCTTGTCCATTGCTAGTTGATGATCAACTAACATTAACCCCTTGTTGTCCAATATGTTCCTGTAGTAGTTGTTGTCTAGAACCATGGGTGTGCCTCTGTCATTTCTCACATACTGCACAGCCTTTGGGTCTGGAATTGGATCTGGACACTTCTTGAGCATGTGTGGTACATGGTCTGGGTTCAATTGAGGGTCTACTTCTGGATATAAACGGTGTACCAACTTCACACAGTGTGTTCGACCCACACTGTGTGACCCTGTTCAAATCACACATTAAGTAAACAGTTTTTAGACCAAACTATTAACTGAGAGAGCTTTTTTGTTATAGTACCTAGCAAGGCAACAACTCCAGGGGTGTTGATTCCAATGTTGGCAAATCTCTCAAGAACAACACTCATGCTTTCATTGTGATCTGGGAGATGTTGTTCAAGAATGTCTGCTCTGCTTTTTCTTCCATCTCTTCTTCCAGTTTTGAGTGGGATGTGTGGCCCTCCTAGCTGTGTACAAGTCCATTATACATATTAGTACTAGTAAATATATTTAACTAAACCACTTTTAAGAACCAAATATCTACATAAATAAGTCTACTGCTACAAGTACAAGAGTAATTGAAACTTAATGAACTACTAAGTCCAGATCTACTACTACAAGTACACATAGAAACAAACATTTCAAGAAAGAAAATATTAGTAGAAACTTACAGCAACAATACCATCTCTACCAGACAAAACAAGAATATCAGCACAGGAAACAACACCAGGGCACTCCCTTTCTACAGCTTCTTTAATAGTCTCAATGTATCTGAAATTTCTCATACCAAAACTCCTGTCTGTCTCTTTCTCAGACAGCATCCTCCTTGTTGAGTCCAGCAACAACGAAGCATCACATGACTGTACAAAAAAAAATATGTAAATTCAACATCTCCAAAAAGGGTGTCTAAAAAAGGGGAAAAGATCATTTTTTTAGTACCTCAACAAAGCAGTCATGGAAGATGTTTCTGAGCCAAGAAAATGCAGTATTCTTGTGGCGTTTGTAGAGAAGTTTGACTTGTTCTTTGATGATTTCTTCAGCTTGAGGGCAAGTGTCCTTGTAATAATCCATTACAAGGCTAGGATTCTCCTCTGCAAAAACAGAGACAGCTGAAAAGAAGAAAATAGCAAAGAAAAAGAGATGTTTGCAAGCCATTTTTCTTTGCTAAATGGTCAGTACAACTTGTTCTTTTGATGATCACTTAGGTACCTTCTTAAATAAGGGAAGAAAGTGCCTAAACTGTCCACAAACAAAATGGCATTTTTCTCTCCACTCAAGTACTCTTACTACTGTCAATTTTCCTTCTCCATAATTAATTTTTTAAGTTAAATTAAATCAATATAATATTTTATAATTATAATTTTACTCATTTTATTGTATAAAAAAATATTTTTAAAAATATTATAACTAAATTGAGACGGAGGGAATAGAAATAAATACTTTTCAAAATCATGAAACTCACACTTTTCTTTCGCATAATATTTTGTATTATTGTATTTTCACAAAATAGGATAGCGTTATGTAGTATATATTATTTTCCTAAATCTTACTTATAAAATTGTATTGACATATTATTTTTGTCGTTAATTTGACTCACAAAGTAGTTTCTATAGGAATTTTTTTCTATTTTCAAGAGTTGAATTGAATTCAAGAAAATAAATTATTAAAGAGTTGTTGAATTTATTTATAGTTTCTTTTCATGTTGCCTGTTAGTTTAATTAGGCTTCAGTTAAATACTTGCGTACATTTCAAACAAGCCTTGAATTCAACCCTACAATTGATTAATTATTATAAAAGCATTAATATATTATATTTTAGATTCTATTCAGGAAAATTAGATACTGATAATAAAGTCATTTCACTACCCTATAAATTATATACTCCATTTGCTAGT
>JAJOOS010012737.1:0-14602 GCA_029582725.1 Solanum chiquidenum
GCTAGGTCAGATATTTCAGTTATTCAGTTATACATGCCTCAATTATTAATGCATCAATATCAGTTTAATTGTTGCATTCTCAGTTTGCATGTTCAGTTCTGAGCTATCCAGTATTTACAGAAATTCAGTCATAACCAGTTAACCATATAATTCATTGGGAGTAGCATAATATCAAGTTGGACTAGGGTTCAGCGTACCCATATAGTCCCAGAACTACCAGCCACGTTGGTGTAAGTCCCCTCTGTGGGCAACATCAATTTAGTGATCACGCCAGCATGCCTCTATACCTCTGGCCGGGTATATTGGGTCCTCTCAATGGAACGTATACATCGGACTCCACATTTAGCTCATGTGGTTTTATGTCGGTTATTAGTAGCTCCCACAGTTCAGTCAGACCCTATTGCATTGACCACATTTACAGTTCATTCAGTATCCAGTCAGCATGTTATAAATTGGTCACTGCATTCAGTTATCTCAGCATTCAGTATTTATATCATGATCAGATTTTGTCATTCCTTATTTGCTTTGTTCAGTTATGATGTTATTTCAGCTTTATTCTATCATGCATGCTCAGTACCTTTCAAGTACTAACGTATACGTGTGCTACATTTTCTCGTGATGTTGGTTCAGGTTCTCAGCATCCAGATCACGCTTAGATCAATCCCTGATCTTCAGTTCAGCATCATCAGTGGTGAGTCCTCATTCTTCGAGGACTAGTGACATGTTTATCTTTATCGCTTTTAGTCTTTTAGTTTCAGTTTTGCTAGATCTAGCTGGGGCATGTCCCAACATTTCTAGTCAATTTAGAGGCTTATTTCAGACATATTTAGATTCAGTTTAATATTGGGTTGATAACTTCTTTGTATTAAACTCATCAATTTTCATTCATTTCAGATTTAGTATATGGGTATTTCCTATCTTTTCATTTTAAATTATGATTTAGCTTCCACATCAGTTTATTATATTTAATATGCTCATGATCATGCCAGCAGGGTTAGCTTGGGATCACCTATGGTCCTAGGTCCTGTGTCCACGTCTCGGGGGTAGTCTCGGGGCGTGACAAAATAAGACTACACACTTTTGCTAGTGTGCAACAGTCAATACAAGAGAATCAATTCGATAAATGGTTAATCACAACAAGATGCAAAGAGTTCACATAATATCTATGCAACTTCATTTGGTCTCATCGTAGCCGCACATTCATGTTTGTTCAATTGATAGCACTATTCAAGTCATCAGTACTGATCGGAACTGAGACTTAAATTTTACAAAAGAACATCTAGTTTCAATACATGAGAGGTAGAAAAAAATTCAGAGAATTTTAAAAAAATTTGTAAGGGTCAAATTCATTTTTTTTTCATTTAAAACAAAACAGAGCCATAAGCTCAAACATCCGCAAAAAGCAGTGTAAAAATAATTTTAAACAAAACAACCCAAATATATACAAAACAACACGAATATCAACACAAAAGGTGTGGGCCTCACCCCACCACAATTTAAAGCAATTTGTCCTCAAATGCAATTAAAATAAAGTATCAAAAAGTGAAAGTATAATAAGACAGAGAGGGAGGTAAAGAAAGGTCTTGTCTATGCTATCTCTCTCTGTCGGAGTCTCAATAGCTGGTGTAGCAATCTGTGTATGGGCATCAGTGCCTGGAGTCGCCTAAGACGGAATAGCAATGCCAGATCCACTAGGGGCTGCTGTGGACGTCTGAGTTGACGATGTCTGGATCATCGGCTGCAGAACCGTCCCTATAAGATCTGGCAAGTCATTGAATATCCATTCATCTCATGTCTCCTATGTCTCCTCAATATTCACTGATATAAACTCCTCATCAGTCTCTGCATCCAACTCTGCATGCCCTACATCATCCCTCTACACATCTCCGGTAGTAACCGGAGGAATCACCGAGGTCTCAGGAGCATCCTCGTCATCTGCTCCCTGCATCAGTGTAGTGAAGTCGGTAGCCTTCAAATAGGCTACATCCTTCTTCAACTCTGCTATTTTAGCTTTTAATGCTGAAACCTCGGGTGTATCCCCATGTCTGCTCTCGCAAGCAGTGACTCTGGCAGTCACATCATCAACAATGGTCCTAAGGGGGTCAATGCAGTCAAGATGGCACTGTCAATCATCCCTGGGATGGATCTCTCCAATTGCGTCTCCCTCACATCCGTTGAACAGGCCAGCTGCCCCATCTTTAGGATCATGGCATGAGTGACTCTGGTAGGCTGGGAGGAAGATGAGGTACCTAGAGTTTGTAAAGGAGAAGAAGGGGCAGGTATACCTGAAGGCACAGAGGTCGGAGTAGGCGAAGATGCCTCTGTTGGTAATGAGTCAACATCGACCTCTGGAGAAGTATCTACTGCAATTGCCCTCCTCTCGTCAACCTTCTCTAATGTGAACTCGGCCTCTATACGCCGGATATTGGTGGAGGAAGACGGGGTGACCTCTATATCACTGGCAGTATCCCGGGGTACTCCGGCATAACTCAGTGATCAGAACACGAAAAGGCAGAGATGTCTGCGTCTATTTGGCTCTCATAGCCATCTCCTGTGAAACCAGCAGTGCAGTCCCAAGTCGATCTGCCTCCTAGCCATGATAGAACAGGGGCAAGACGCCTTAGGATGATGTAAAATGGACTCATTCTAAGATGGCATGATAGTGCTGCTGATGAAGGAATGTAAGGGCCTCGGGGCCGTGTGAACTGCTTGAATCCATGGTATCAGAGAGTTTCAAGCACATCAGGATGCTTGCCTTCCAGACCCTCTGTGGATTGTAGCTTCTCCTCTATGATGGTTCGTAAACCATCATGTTTCAATATGTTTAACAACCTCGGTGGAGGAACTATAAGAAGTGCAGGAGTTACTGAGGGTGCTTGGGCTGGCACTGAGTCTATAGTCGGAGGAGTGGCAGCTGAGGGAGTACTAGTGGCTCTGGGCTGAGATCTGGTCCGGAGTGCATCCCTTCGGTTAATCAGAGGCTGTTCATCCTCTGGTTCATCAAAATCTGGCTCAATAGCTACTCCTTTTCTAGCTATATGTTTCTTCCTCTTGCCTTCGTCTCCCGGCTGGAGGTCATCCTCTCTCCTCTTTGGAAGATTTGATCCTCCTACATTTATTGTAATGGCTTTAGTCTTTTTCTGTGGTTGCTCAGTTAAATTGGTGCGAACCATATATGCAAAAGATCGAGAGAAGTTAAGAAAACACAATCACGCTCTAGCACAACAAATCTTGTTGCAGAAAAACTCCGATCCAGTCTGCGAGTCGCCGAACCACTTTGGTGAGCTAAGTCTGGCTCGCCGATGAGTTTTGCTAAAATATTAAGGCAAGTCGGTGATAGGAAAGTCCTTTCGGCGAATCACTAAATACTTTCGGTGAGCAAGGGTTTGTCCGCCAAAAGTTACGGTGCATAAGGGTCTCAAGGGTAGCATATAGAGGGCGATCAAAAGTACTTTTGGCGAGTCACCGAGTGCGTTCGGTGACCCATGGCTTCTTGCTGAAAGTTACAGTCTCATCCAATTTGACCTACTATTAAGGGGGAGATGGAGGTATTGGGCAAACCGCTGAGCGATTCGACGAGCTCGACCCAGCTCGCCAAATGGTCCAATGTGCCCATTTTCAATCCATCTTTTCGAATTCAATCCCGCAAACCCCGAAAGAAAAATCAAAGCATGCACTAACGAAATTCGAACAAGATTGATATTACCCATCACTCCGGAATACTCAGATTTCTCCCAAACTTGCCGCATATGGCTATTTGACGATATTTGCTCTTAAAAGCAGTGTCACCCTCTCTATCATTGAGCAAATTTTCGATATTTAGCACAAACATTGGCTACTCAGACTTCACCCAATCAATCAAAACAACATGTAATCATGACCCAACTCATTAAAAAGCACAAAGATTACGAGCATTCGACAATCAAACAACATATGCAAGATTTTCGAATTAAAATAGGCATGTATTCATTCTAATCCTATCACAGAGACCCAACACACATCACTAAGAGATAATTATTGAAAATGAGAACAAACACTTTCAAATGTAAATATGGGTAAAGGAAACTAACCTTTAATGTTGATTAAATTCGATTTGAAAAGCTAGGTGGCAAAGTATTCCAATTTTGAGCACAAGTCCCAAACTAAAATGCTAGAGTAATGCTAAATTGAAGAGGATACTACCTTAGTGCGAGTTTAGGAGATTTGTGAGTGAGGGAAAGTGAAGAGGTCAGATTTTTGAATCTTTTGG
This sequence comes from Solanum chiquidenum, assembly GCA_029582725.1. Taxonomy (NCBI): domain Eukaryota; kingdom Viridiplantae; phylum Streptophyta; class Magnoliopsida; order Solanales; family Solanaceae; genus Solanum; species Solanum chiquidenum. The sequence continues at coordinate 4,250 of JAJOOS010012737.1, forward strand.
CCATTATAAACCGTCCAGTTCGCGCTAGTTCGGTGACGTTAGTTGCGATCGCCAATCCACTCGGTGAATCGCCGAGTGGTCCCATGTCCCGCCGATTGCTAAAGATTTGTAAAGATCTTGGGATCAAGATGGCGATCTAAGTCGAGATCGCCGACCTGGTCGGAGACGCGCCGAACTGCTTCTCAAGGTCACCGAGTTTTACAGGTTATAACTTTAAGCTTGAGTTGAGCCAAACAACGGGTCAGGTTGGGCACGCCGACCTATTCGGCGGTCCACCGACTGGCCATTTTCTCACCAATCTCTATCTTTCACTACTTTCCTCATTCAAACCTGCATCACTAACACACCATTATCCATAGAAGTAAGTTAAAGCATTTAAAACCTTGGGTTACCTCCCAAGAAGCACCTTATTTAACGTCGTGGCACAACGCGAGTCCTTACTCACTCCCCATTGGTTGGGTTGGTCCTAGTGTTACTGGACAACCCCAATAGTTCGTTTGAGTGAAGAGGAGGCACCGCATAGTTCAAGAGTGTCCTGATCAGTTGGATCGATCTTGAGTGTGAGCCAACCATTTGATTCAACACTACAATACTCTCTGTCATCTCTTCCAACAGTCGATCTTGTTCGGTGACTTTTTGGAGAATGATTTGGAGTGTGTCTTCGACACGATTGTTCTCCCTGTCTCTAGTCTGCTTCCTCTCGTGAGGAGGTATGCACCTTCCGGGACTCTTGCATTGGTTTTCCACCTCTATTATTCCGGTGGCCAACTCATTCAGCTGAGTTACCAGTGCGGTTAATTCAAAGTCTCTATTGACTTCTTGGCTCGACTCAGCCGAGTTGCCACCATTCTCAATGTCCATCTTCGGCGAACCTGCCTACACCAACAAATTTAAAGAAAAACAAAACTAAAATTAAGGTTAGTAAACTACAACTAAGAAGAACAAAAATTCTACTAGTCTAAGAATTCTCAAGTAACACCACTCCCCGGCAGCGGTACCATTTTGATGTTTATCATAATCAATGACGCAACTTCCAATGCAAGTGTGTACGATCGTGCAATAGTATAATAACCCAACCAAGGGTTGGGGTCGAGTCCCAAGGGAGTGGTTTCGAGAATTAATAGAAAAACAAAATTAGTTCTAACTAGTCGTAGTTAAAGACATTAACGATTAAAAACATTATAAATTAAAGAGGGTGACACGAAAATGTCAAATATCAATTTGGGGATTTTCACAAGTATAGTAAGAACAGTGAAATGCAATAAAAATCAAGTATGAGGGGAGATTCTTGGGGTGTGACCGCAATACAAATTAATCTAGATTATTGGGTACAAGCTTTCAATAGAAAACCTATAGAATAATAGTGACTAGGCAAAGCTTTAAATGGAAATAAGTTCTCTCTCGAGCAACTTACCCCGTTTCGAATGGCACTACAACAAAAGTTTTTTTTAATGAGCATGTATTAACGTAGGGACATATATGAGGTCGTAAAAAGTGTATTTATAACGAAAAAATATTTTTTTGGTCGGTAGAGTTAGTTTTTAATTTATTATAAGTGAGGGGATAAATATTTAGTCGTTATAAAATATTATTCCGGTCGTTAAAAAAGTTATTAGTATATATTGTTTTTTCATTTTTCAAAATTTATTGAAGATAAATTATATTTGGGTTAAAAATAAAATTTACAAATAACTTTAAAAAAAAGAATGACGCGCTAATTACTTTTTCCCTCCAATTTAATTAGAGACGTATTCTTCTTCTGAAACCCTCACGATTCTCTTCATCAACGGCGCCAAAGGTTTCAATTTTCTCTGTTCATAAGAGAGAACATAGATAGCTTCGAATCTAAAGAGCAGTTCTTCATCTTCTCTCCTTCAAACAGTGATAGCATCAAATCTACAGAGCAATTGAGAAATTCCTCCTCTACAAAATCAACTGTAAGTGATTGTTCTCTTCTCTTTTTCAAATCTGTTGATCGACCTCTTTCTATTCTATAAAGTTTAATTGGTTTTTGGCGTCTGGTATGCCTTCTGGTCATGCTTGCTTTTGGTTTGTGAAATTTAGTTTTAAAAGGAACTGGTGTGGCAAGTTTTTCTTAAGCGGCAACATCAATTTTACATCCATCTAACTTCAACTAATCAGTCTTTGATTGGTAAGACTGTTCCAGAAGTCATACATATAATGTCTTGTAGATCAAAGGGGAAGCTCGTAGGTTTTTAGGTATAGTTAGGATTGCTAAGGTTGTTTTTGGAGTCCCATATGTTGTCTCATGCTTGCTCTTTCTCTTAAACTGGATCAAATTAAAAATTAAAAATGATTTAATTTTTAGCGGCAACACAAACTTTTAAAATCATCTAACTTGAACTGATCAGTCTTTGTCTGTAAGTTGTTTTTGTTTCTACAATTCAATTATAGATGAAACCGAATGTGACGATATGATGTTTTGCGGCAACGTCAATCATCCATTATCTACTAAGAATTTCCCAGAAGTCATCAAGAATATGTCTTATAGATCAAATATGAAGGACATAATTTTTTAGGTATGATTAGGTTTAATGGAGATGTTCTCTGTTCTTATCCCGTCAGATATACTTTTTACAAAATACAACTTTTGTGTGATGTACTTATCAGTTATGTTATATGAGAGCTAGTTTTAATAAGTTGACAAAGTTCAAATCTATATAGAAAGAGTGGGCTGTACAGAGAAGTAGGAAGTGTTAGTGTTTCTAATTCTCATTCTCTTTGTTAAATACTTAAACTTCAGCTCTTTCTACTCCATCAAGTTCAATTTGTTATTGGTGTTTTATATGTTGTTTCATTCTTATATTCGAAAATTATTTAGCTGCTAAGATTGTCCCAAAAGTCATCCAGAACAACTCCTTCAGATCAATCATAAATCTTGGAGATGGTCTCTGTTCTCATTCTTCTAGATTTTTTTATCATAACAATCTGTTTTGTGTCGTACTTATCAGTCATTGTATATGACTGATTGTTTATATGAATCGATGCTGTTCTGATTAATCTAGAGTGAACTAAACAGAGTAGTGATTGGTAGATGTTCATTAATTTCAGGCATTGTTTGGCAGAATAAACACTAGCTATCCACTATCATTCCCAACTACAGTAACTTGTCTTTGGTTCATAGATTCTCATGTAATGTCAGACACCGTATGAATACATGTTTAGATTCAGCCATATAATAACATGTTAGGTTCCTCCGTGGTACTTTACTGATATATCCTCTTAGTTATTAAAAGCTCGAGTGATCTGAAATATACCCTCCTGAACTACCTGATTGATATGACGATATGATGTTTTGCGGCAACGTCTATAATCCATTATCAACTAAGAATTTCCCAGAAGTCATCAAGAATACGTCTTATAGATCAAATATGAAGGTCGTAAATTTTTAGGTATGATTAGATTTAATGGAGATGTTCTCTGTTCTCATCCCGTCAGATATAGTTTTTACAAAATACAATATGTTGTGTGTTGTACTTATCAGTTATTTTATATGAGAGCTAGTTTTAATAAGTTGACAAAGTTCTAATCTATATAGAATGAGTGGGTTGTACAGAGAAGTAGGAAGTGTTAGTGTTTCTTCTCATTCTCTCTGTTAAATCCTTAAACTTCAGCTCTTTGTATTACATCAAGTTTAATTTGTTAGTGGTGTTTTATATGTTGTCTCATTCTTATATTCGAACATTATTTAGCTGCTAATATTTTTCCAGAAGTCATCCAGAACAATTCCTTCAGATCAATTATAAAGCTCGCAGATGGTCTCTGTTCTCATTCTACCAGATTTTTTTTATCATAACAATTTGTTTTGTGTCGTACTTTTCAATCATTGTATATGACTGATTGTATATATGAATCGACACTGTTCTAATTAATCTAGAGTGAACTAAACAGAGCAGTGATTGGTAGATGGTCATTAGTTTTAGGCATTGATTGGCAGAATAAACACTAGCTATCCACTATCATTCCCCACAACAGTAGCTTGTCTTCTGTTCATAGATTTTCATGTAATGTCATACACCGTATGAACACATGTTTAGGTTCAGCCATATAATAACATGTTAGGTTCCTCCGTGGTACTTTACTGATATATCCTCTCAGTTATAAAAATCTTGAGTGATCTGAAATATACCCTCCTTAACTACATGTTTGATGTGACGATATGATGTTTTGCGGCAATCCAAATGTTATAAACAGTAGCTCCATATATAGCTGTCATTGTCTGCTTTTTAAATATGCTCCAGTGTCTCATTTTGATCTTCAATTGCGCCACAGACACGTGCTTGTTAGGTAGATCTAGTCAAGTCCAATTCTTCACTGCCTCCCATACGCCTTGTGTCCACAAGCAATCTGAAAATATATATGTTGCATCCTCAATCCAATCTCCCTCACATAGACAACATACATTGTTATCACACCCTATTTCCAGTTCCAACCTTCTTGCCTTGGTTAGCAGTCGATTACGCATGACCAACCATAGTATGAATCTATGCTTTGGCAATGTAATCTGGTTCCATATTAATTCACTAGTTGGTAACTCAGGAGAAGGTCCCAGCAGGTCCAAATAACCCCTAGAAATTGAGTAGTTCTTGTTCTCTGTAAGACAGTAATTTCGTCCCTATACCAATGTGTAATTCTTATCTTCAACTTATGTAGTTGTCTCCAGTACCAACAACTATTTGGACTTGGGGCATGTGACCAAAAAGTCTCATTGTTGTTCATATATAACTCATTCACCCACTTTACCCATAGTATGTCCTTCTTCTCCATTAATTTCAATATCAACTTTCCCACTGTTGCCATGTTCCATAGCTTACAACCATTAATATTCAAACCTCTTTTATCCTCAGTGCTACCCCAAAGGAACTCCCTACACTTCCTATCCACTTCATTCAACACACCTTGGGGAAGAATAAAGACAACACCCCAGAAATTATGCAAAGAAATTAAGACAGAGTTAGTGATCAACAACCTGCCAGCATATGATAAATGTCGTGTGTACACTGCATGGATTTTCTCTGTTATCTTCAAACAAAGTTGGTGACATTCTATTTTACTCCACTTTTTAGGTGTTAGTGGCAACCCCAAATACCTTATGGGAAAACTTTCTTCAAAGAACCTTGAGACTATTTATGTTTTCCCTTTTTCTTCTATATTGATAGGTTAGACCTTAAAAGATGAAACATATGTGGAGTGTATAAGTGGAAAGTTGTTTCTTGTTGGCTATATATGCTCTACTCCTTCACCATTTTTTTTATAATTAAAGAATTTTTTTGTTAATTTCCAGTGAGCTTGACAATATGAGGGCAAACTACACAATTATGTCCATTCTCAGTATCCTACTCTATCTGAAAACAGATTCAAAACTTTGAACAAGTTCAAAACTTTGATGATAAACACTATACCTACGTTCAACTAATACAGAATATTCATAGGGAGCAAATGAAACTGAATAGTCGATGGATATGTTTCTCTTCTGTACATATGGAGAACTTCATCTGATGGAGTAGTATCTCTTTGGTAGATGCTTTGTTCTAAAATATTCTCGTAAGATCTCTATCCAGAGTGCATAAATTGATGTTGCAAAATCAGCCTTTATAATAATCATTTTCAAATGGTTACCTCACCAGTATTATTGTACCCAATACAATTCTAAGCTTAATTCTTGGATTACCCTGTTCTGTTTCTGCCATCCTATTTTTGTACTGAATTACTTTTGATCTAGATTCTATTATCTATAGGTAATATTATGGCACCTGATAAGAAATAGATGCATCTTATTCATAATAGACTTGATGATGCTTATATACATGGGGTAGAAAGCTTTCTGAATTATACTTTTACGAGATTGAGGGAAGCGAATGAAATAAGATGTCCATGTGTCAAATGTTGTAATGCAGTGTCTCGAACACAAGAGATTGTTAGATCACATTTAATAGTACATGGAATAATTCAAAATTATACCTTTTGGTATCACCATGGAGAGACAGCAGGTGAGACATAAGAATCAAATTCCGCATTTGTAGATGATGATGATAAAATTGTGGAGGATAATGAGGAGGATGAAATACATGACATTCTCAGATATTTACATCCTATTTTTAATTTAGATAATATGAATACAGGGGATGATGACGTTCTCGAGGAGGAACCAAATCCTGAAGCAAAAATATTTTATAGTCTTTTAAAGGATTTTGATCAACCCCTGTACGAAGGTTCAAAACTTTCAAAACTTTCAACTTTGGTGAAATTGCTTCATATTAAAAGTATTGGTTATTGGAGTAATAAATCATTTAATATGTTATTGAAGATGTTAAAGAAAGATTTGTTGCCTGATGAATCAAACTTGCCAGATTCATAATACGAAGCAAGGAAGCTAATTAAAAGCTTAGGGCTTTCATATGATTGGATCGATGCATGTAGGAATGATTGCATGCTATATGGGAAGAATGACAAGTTTGTTGATTCTTGCAAAATTTGTGGCGCATCTAGATGAAAGGAGGATAAACATAATGGGGAAACCAAATTTAAAAAGGGGAAAAATATACCATACAAGATCTTACGCTATTTTCCTTTATAGACAAGACTTCAAAGATTGTTTCTGTCCTAAAAAACATCTCCTTTAATGAGATGGCATCATGAAAACAAAGCTAATGATGGAATTATGAGGTACCCGGTTGATTCAAAAGCATGGAAAAAGTTTGATGAACTTCATCAATCATTTGCTGTGGAGCCTCGTAATGTTAGGCTTAGACTTTCTAGTGATGGTTTTCAACCATTTAGATGTTCGAGAATTTCGTATAGTATTTGGCATGTGGTACTTATTCCTTATAACTTACCACCATGGTTATGCATGAAGAAGGAAAATTTTATTTTGTCAATGCTTATTCCCGATCCTAGAAGTCCTGGAGATGCAATTGATGTTTATCTCCAACTTTTGATTGATGAATTAAGGGAATTATGGGAAATTGGAGTTTGTACCTTTGATGCGTCCACTAAACATAATTTCATGTTGCATGCTGCTTTATTATGGACCATTAATGACTTTCCAGCTTATGGAAATTTATCAGGTTGGAGTACAAAAGGAAAATTGGCTTGCCCATGTTGTAATAGAGAAACTTCCTCAATAAGATTGACAAATGGTAAAAAACAGTGTTATACGGGTCATAGACGCTTTCTTCCTCTTAATCACAAATGGAGGAACGATAAGAAGTCATTTGATGGTACTGTAGAGAGCAGATCACCTCCAAATACATTATCCGGTGATGACATATTTGATCAAGTGGTTGATTTAGATGGGTTACCTCTAAATAACGATCAAAAGAAGAAGGTTAAAGTATCACATGATAGTAGAGGTGATAATTGGAATAAGAAGAGTAGTTTTTGACCTTCCATATTGAAAAACTCTGTTGTTGCGGCATAATTTAGATGTGATACACATTGAGAAGAATATATGTGACAATATTTTGGGAACAATCTTGAATATCAAAGGCAAAACAAAAGACACCTTGAGCAGTCGTTTGGATTTGCAAGAATTGAATATCAGGAAAGAATTACATCCAAAAATAAATGGAGAACAATATGGGTTACCGACAACATGTTTCACATTATCTCCTGAAGAGAAGCATAAGTTTTTAAGCTTTTTGAAGGATTTAAAGGTTCCAGATGGATTTTCATCAAATATTTCTCACTTTATCAATATGAAAGATCACAAAATCTCAGGATTAAAAAGTCATGATTGTCATGTTCTACTTCAACATTTAATCCCACTTGCCATACGTAGTATGCTATGCAATGAAGTGTGTGAGCCGCTAATTGAGTTGTCATTGAATTTGATTGGAGCAAAGTACTTAAAACTTGAGGAGTTGGAACAAATAAAAGCACAAATTCCTGAAACTCTATGCAAGTTAGATAAGGTTTTCATTCGTGCATTTTTTGATGTCATGGAGCACTTGCCAATTCATTTAGCTAATGAGGCTATGATTGGTGGACCTGTTCAATATCGATCAATGTATCCAGTGGAACGATGGTCAAATTTTTTGAAGCTTTTTATTCGTAATGGATCTTGCGTTGAAGGGTCTATTGCAGAGGGATATATAGCAAATGAATTTACAACCTTATGTTCAAGGTATTTTCATACAATGGAAACAAAATTCAATCTACTTGAACGAAACTATGATGGGGGTGCTATAGAATCCGATGGAGGTTTAATGATCTTCTGTCAACCTGGAAAAGCTTTAAAAGGCGGCAAGCCACACCTACTTGATTTAAAAGAAATGGAGCAAGCCCATATTTATATTTTGAAAAATTGTGATGAAGTTCAACCATTTCTCGAGTAAGTAATGACTTTTCCAAATAATCATCTTATCACCTCTTCAGAATTATTATTAAATCCTTATTTCTTCTTATGTTTCCTCTTCTATAGAGACTTTTCTCAAATTCCAGGTGATTCCTCTCAAAAAAAATCTGATAGGCAATTCATTAGTTGGTTTAAAGAAAAGGTGAATACTATTTAAAAACTATTATTTTCAAATCAGATAGATAATATTTTCTAAACTATGTTCTTAATCATGATAGATTGAAGGATTATACAAACATGACGATAGTAAGAAAATGGCAGATTTACTCACATTATCACATGGTCCGATGAAAAATGTTACAAAATTCAAAGGCTACATTATTAATGGATATAGATTCCATGTACAAGATTACGATAATGGTTTGAGGACTCAAAACTGTCGAATAGTTGTTGCTAGTGAGGCTGGTGAAGAAGATAGAATCATTGATTACTATGGGGAACTAACAGAGATTCTTGAATTACAATTTGTTGGGGGGAGACGATTGGTTTTGTTTAGATGTATGTGGTTTGATGTATATGACAATGAAATGGGAGTTAAAATGGATGAATATGACTTTATAAGTGTTAACCCCCAACGATTTTTGAAAACCGATGAGCCTTTTGTATTAGCCAATCAAGTATCACATGTATATTATGCTAGAGATCATTCTAATAAAGGCTGGAATATGGTGCGAAAGTTAATGCCTCGTGATTCTTTTGATGATGTGCAAGAGAATGATAATGATTTTGAGGATTTACATGATTCAATTGATAGGAAAAGAAAAAGAACTCATACAGGTTTGGAATAGTTGATATTTATAGTTTTTCAATTACTTGTTTATATTCTGAATCTTCTTTATGTAAATTTGATCAGTTGAAGTACTTAGGGTGAATAAAGGTTGATCCAACAATAATGTCTTTTTATTAACTTTGTACAGAATGACCAGAGACAATGTGTAGTAGCATTTAACTTTTGTTTTTTTACCCTACTATTTTTATATTTGTTCTATGTTAATATGCATCCTAAAAGATACTTAGCTAAAAGTACACTATTGTTGGATTTTATGGTAGGATGACATGAATCCTTCAATATTTAAGAAGTCCGAAATGGGATCAAGTTCAAAGAATTTTAAGCAATCATTCCTTCCACCTGGTGCGTTAGCTAGGGGAAGAGGGCAAAGCCTCAAATCGATGGGCTCTGTAAGAGTAACTGCTGAAAAGAGAAATTTTATTGATCAAACAGACGTAACGCTAGAGACTCTGAGAAGTAAATCAGGTATTGTATTTTATTTTCTCAAGCTATAGATATATACTGTTAGGCGATTATGCCTTATTTTCTCAAGCTACATATATTTGTACATTGAGTTTTCTTACGTTAACAGATACTGTCATTTCCAAATAGTAATGTGGATTTTTATTTTGTCCCTACTCTCTGATCTAGAATAGTTCTGAAGGATGTTTTGTTTAAGTTGATTCCAGTTCTAACTTTAGGAAAGTGTACTTTCATAGTAATTTTGAATAGGTCTAAATGGATGTTTGTTTAAGTAGATTAATTTTAGGAAATCTTGTATGGAGAACCCTCAGAGAAGAAATCAGGTTATTGATTGTACAAATTAGGGCTGGCAGGGGGACCGGGTCGGCCCGCCCCGTCCCGCGACTAGTTCGAGAACCGGCTCGCCGGACCCGGTCCCGTAAAATTCGTGGGTTTGGGGGGGTTCGGGATTAGGGGACCGGTCAGGGGCCGGTTCACCCTTTTGGGCCCGATCGACTCGGCCCGGTCCCGGCCCGCCTGAATCGGCCGGTTCACGGGATCCCCTTGAATTATTATTATTATTATTATTTTTAATTAATCCGACTATCCGTTGGGGCAACGGCTAGTGGGCCCCCCAACGGATTTATTCCCCTTTTTTTCCCTTCCCCAACACCCCCTACCACCCCTACTTTTAATACTTTAATTTAAACCCTCAAGTTATTATAAATACACTTTAACCCACTTT
>JAJOOS010012738.1:0-12847 GCA_029582725.1 Solanum chiquidenum
ACTCCATGAAACAAGATTGAACAGAAAGAGACGTGAGGAAGAGCAGAGTAATGTGATAAAGGAGCTGAGCAAAAGTATAACTGTGTTTATTTGAGCTCACATGGAGGCAAGATCCTAAATTTATGAAGAAAACCCATATTTTACCCTTTAATTTGCTTCAACCCATCGATCGATTCATTGACCCGAATTTGACGGGCTGGAGATGGCACCGCAACAGCAGCAGGTGGAGGAAGATGAACATGTGTACACACTGGATGAAGCTCTTACAGCTCTGGGTTTTGGCAAATTCCAGTATTTGGTGTTGGGTTATGCGGGTCTTGGATCAATGGTGGATGCTGTTGAAGTTATGATTCTTTCTTTTATTGGACCAGCTGTTAAGTCTCAATGGGGGCTTTCTTCTACACAAGAAACTCTTATTACTACTGTTGTGTTTGCTGGCATGCTTATTGGAGCTTACTTTTGGGGCATTCTTGCTGACAATTATGGAAGAAGGCAAGCCTATTTTCCCTTTTTTAGTATTTACTGAAAAAGTTTATGTTTGTCTTTTTCTTTTTCAGATTGGGTGAGTAGTGAATAATCATATTTGAGTCTGTAGATTGCTTAATTGTTGTTTGGTTTAAGTTGTCATGGATGATTATACACTTTCATTTTCCATCACCAGGAAAAGTCTTCTGATTGTGGCAATAGTGACAACCGTATCTGCATTTCTGAGTTCCTTTTCTCCAAACTATATATCACTGCTCATTCTTCGTATGCTGGTTGGAACTGGTCTGGGTGGTGGGCCTGTATATGGATCTTGGTTTCTAGAATTCGTGCCTTCTCGAAATAGGGGCATGTGGATGGTTATCTATTCAACTTTTTGGACAATTGGAACAATACTTGAGGCTTTATTGGCTATGGTACATCCTTTGCTTGTGTATTTACCTTACAAAAAAAAAAGTGGAAACTGGCACATCCTTTAGCTGTTCTTATGTACTGCCTATCTATTGTGAAATCGTTCTCCTCTTATCAGGATTTTAACAAGATATGATTTGTGAATAAAATAAGAATTAGAAGACACTGTAACTTGTGTTTTCCTATATCTAATTCTTGTCCATTACATGCTACTATGTTGGACTATATACATACAGATATTGACATACAGAGGAGTCCATTTGGCTGCTTGATAATTGTGTTCTACAAGGATTGTATATGTAACAGTCCTTCCAGCGCTCTTACACGTACAGGTTAATTGTTAGGTTTAGACTAGAGAATTGCTAATTAACCTGGTTGTCTTAGATCCCCTCTCAAGCTGGTGGTGGGATGAGCAGCAACACCCAGCTTGGCTCGAAGTAGCTGAAACTGATGTTTGGGCAGTGGTTTGGTAATGTTGGCAATGTGCTGATGCAACGGAACAAACTTGGTCACCATAGCTCCCCAGATAACTTTCTCGCAGATAAAATGATAATCAAGCTCGACATGCTTCATACGAGTGTGCAACACTGGGTTAGCTGATAAATGCAAGGCACTAATGTTGTCTGTGAACAACATGGGAGGTTGAGGCAGGGAAATGCGAATGTCTCACAATAAGTAACTGATCCAAGTTAGGTCGGCAGCTAAAGAGACCAACAAATGATATTCAGCTTTGGCGCTTGACTTGGCGACAGTGTGTTGCTTCTTTGATGACCAGAGAAAACACAAATGCCAGTAGTAGAGTGCCTAGTGATGGGACAACCAGCCCAATCTGCATCAAGAAGCCGACCAAGCTAAGAGAGGATTGAGCAGAAATGTGCAGGCTTAGGTGTGAAGTTCCAACAATGTAGTGAAGTACTTGTTTGATCCCAGCCCAATGAACCTCAGTAAGATGCTGCGTGAATTGCAAAACAAGTTCACTGCATGGGAGATTTCTGGTCGAGTTAATGTGAGGTACTGAAGTGCACCAACAACGCTGTGATAGTCGTAGGGATCAACTGGAGTACCACCCAAGCCATGAAGCTGATTCTTTTTAGAGGAGTGGGATGAGCTCGAGCAGCTAGCATATTTGTGCGTTGAAGTACGGAAGTAGCATACTTTTGCTGAGAAAAAGGCCATCCTTGTCATGATGATCTGCAGGCCAAGGGAAAAAAATCAAGGGGCCCCAAGTTTTTGATAGCAAAATGTGATTGTAGCTTGCAAATAAGAGCAGACAACATGAAGGAGTTACTGCCATCAAAAATAATGTCATTCATGTAGAGGAGGAGCAAGATTTCTGGGTTAACCAATGAAGCGCGGTTATTGGCTTCAGTACCCCTCCAAAAAAAAAAAGACAGGTCTCAAATCCCAAACAGAACTTAATTCAAAGAAACAACAAGGGGGGTTGAGAAAAGTTTCACCCAGAAAACTTAGAACAATTCACCTAAATTGGTCTGACTGCCCTAGAATTCGAGGAGCTGAACCAGAACATAGACGACTGTAAGTGCATAGAAGGTGATGAACCAGATAAGCTGTGCTTGGTCACTTGCTCTCACACATTTTGTGGTTCTGTAGTCTTCAGTGAAGAATGATTAGGTTATAACTAAGAATTGTCTTGATTATTATCACTTCATCGGATATCATTTTCTGTAGTTTTTTATCATTGACAGTTTGTAGCGCTCCCATACAGTTAGTAATTAATGAAAAAAATGGAAACAAAGAAGAGTATGTATCTTACCATATTTGTGAATATTGGAAAAACTTATTGCAACTTGCTTTGTATTTCTTGCAGATTATCATGCCAAGACTAGGTTGGAGGTGGTTATTGGCTTTATCGTCTATACCATCATTTGCAGCACTTCTCTTGTACATTTTTACAGTAGAGTCTCCTAGATATCTATGTGCTGAAGGTAGAATAAGTGATGCCCATGATATTTTGAGGAAAATAGCTGTTGTCAATCAGACAAAACTTCCCCCTGGGATGCTTGTTTCCGATCAAGTGACAGAGCTGGATGAGGAAGAGGAATTGCTTGGGCCGAGAGCAAACAAAATCTTCAATTTTAAGACAGGATTGTCTTCATCCCTGATGCTTTTATCCCCACAATTACTACGAATTACCCTCCTCATGTGGGTGGTTTATTTTGGAAATTCATTTGCCTATTATGGCATTATATTGCTGACATCACAGTTTAGCGCTGGGGAAAATAGATGCTTCTCAGTTGCTTTGCATGTGAAAAATGATACAAACCTCTATACAGACGTGCTCATCACTAGCCTTGCTGGTACTTTTACTTTCATTTTCTTGTGTCAAATTGCGATTCAATTATTTCATCTCAGCTCCCATTTGACTTAATTACAATTTGTAAATCTAAGTTATTCTTTGTCTTTCAGAGCTTCCTGGGCTTCTTATTTCAGCTGTAGTGGTGGAGAAAGTTGGTCGGAAATATTCAATGGCATTGATGTATATCTTGGGGTCCCTATTCCTTTTTCCGCTTGTCGTACCTCAGAATGAGGCCTTAACAACAGCATTGCTATTTGGAGCTCGTATCTGGTTCATAGGGACCTTCACCCTTGCTGGTGTTTATTGTCCAGAGGTGAGTGTCACTCTTTACCTTCTTGAAGCACTTCTTTCTTCTCTCTTTCTTAGCTTCATTGTTCTGACTAGTTCAACGTCTTGACATGTCAACTTATATTGGTCCCTACCAGTCTAAACTTGATAGATTGATATTCCTTGTCTTTCATGTATTCAATTGAACAGAGAATTTTGAACTTCTACCTTTCACATATTAAAAGTTTGACTTTGTAAGAGTTCTTTCTCCACTGGAACTGTGTTTTGTTTGTTTGAAGTGGCAAACAATATTTATGTTCATTATTGGGCATCTTAAACTGTTGACTGCATGAATCTTTATGCCCCCCCCCCTCTCTTATGCGCATCGACTTGTTTTATATGGGTGCATTGACTTGCAAATTAAATTGATTTTAGGACATTAGGGCTGGCTCTGTTATTTATTGAAGCCGTTGCATTTACAGATATTTGAAAGTATTAGCATAGAGTTCTACAGAGACAACTGAACATGGTTACTAAAGATGATCAGTTTTAGCAATCTTGTCTCAATTTAAGAACCATTTGCCTTTTTATATATGAACTATCAATATCATAGTGGATCCTCTTCAGGTAAATACATTGAATTTTCAGGTTTGTAATGAGGAATAAATGTAGATTAGTCCAATTTCCAAGCACTTTTAGCTTTGAGGTTCTCTTGGCCTGTTCTACCTGTTTTTCTATGGTGGCTGGGTACCTTTAATAGGGTGAGGATCAAGTTACTCCTGTCATAGCCTTGTTCGGAGTGTCAGTATAAAGATGTTAAACATCTAATTTTGGCGTTTAAGCAAAACAAAGTAGCTTCTCATCTAAAATAGTAGATTGGAATAAACTTGACCCTACAGACAAAAATGCAGCTAGGAGATTTTATATCAGGAGGTTTAAGTTGTCATTTTGATCCATTTTCTGCAGATTTATCCAACCTCAGTGAGATCAACTGGTTGTGGAGTTGCAAGTGCTGTGGGGAGAATTGCAGGGATGGTCTCGCCTATAGTTGCAGTGCAATTGGTTAGAGGTTGCCACCAGATGGCTGCAATCATTTTATTTGAAGTGGTTGTAATTTTATCAGCAATTAGTGTTCTGCTCTTTCCAGTTGAGACCAAGGGGCGTGAACTTGTTGATCATGTCTCTCTGTAGGAAATTGTATACCAATTAGTAGGTTATGTTAATGTGCTCTCCACATTGGAGAGAAATCTATTGAAGATACAGCTCTCTAAGTCATGTTGTTACTGCATGCATGTTAAAATTACAATGTTAAGGTAAGTTCCAACGTTAAATGAGTCAAATTTTGTTAATCATGTAAGATCTTATATTATCAATGTATATAAGCTAAATCTGTTTGTATTTTTAATCGGGAAAACAAATCTCCGTTCAAGGAAAGTTACTGTTACTTATCGTAGACTAACTAACTTTGAACCTTCTTTCTCTTTATCACTGAAAAATTCTAGATTAGCTATGGATGAAATCAGATTATCAAATGGAAATGATAAACGTTCAAAAAGAGAGGTAGGCAGACAACATTTTAAGCAAGGCATAATATATAAACATGACTCTTAATTTAGCTTCAACGGATAACTATGCCCTCCAACTTTGAGTGAGCACATGTAGACATTAAAATTTGTATAAAATTGAATGGGTAGACACGCGTGTCCTACATGACATAATACACATAGGACGCTACATAAGACACAAAAGTACCATGTAGGACGAATGTGTCCATTTGTTTAACTTTATACAAATTTAAGTTTATTTGTGCACACCCAAAGGCAAAAGGTCATAATTGCCAACTGACGTCAAGTTAAGGGTCATTTTTATGTATTATGCCTTGTAAGAAATTGTGGAATAGGATATAGGAAAAAGTGTATATTGGTTAAACTGCATTAACTAGTCAATTTTACCCAAAGGAAAAGAATGGTGAGTATTTTCCTCCAGTTATAATAAGGGCTCTTCATAGGAGCCACCATGGACTGCATTAGGCAGCCTTTACTATCATCTAAAGGGAGTAAAGTTCACATTGCTATTGTAAATTGTAATCAATGACATCATTTGTTGAGATGTACACAATAGAATAGTAATTAGCTACTAACAAGAAAAAATAAGACTTGATGGTCCAGAGCAAAATCTCAGTTGTCATAATACTGGGAGGTGAAAATTTACAAAGCAAAGCCAGTACAACACCACATGATTTTGACCTAGCTATTCTACCTATCATGCCTATGCTCTCTAGTCCAGTGTTGCATAAGACAGCTCTATTGGCTCAACAGAGTATCCCAGCAGGGGAAATCATACTGAGGAAACTAAGTAACTCGCATTTTCAAGGCACGAACCATGAAACTCTCAGTTGATCTTAGGCTTAGCTCTTCTAGGTTTTAGCACAAACCAAAGAACGAAGAAAACAACGAGGAAAGCAGGTATTGTTGTCATGTCAAACTCGACCTTAACTTCTCTTTTACGGGTGCAATGTATTGGATGGAGACTGGCTAGAGTTGTATCAACATAATTTACAAACCTGCATAAGAGGAGACTTTTAGCAAATAAATTTATTAAACACATACGTTAAGTGAAAAGTGAAGAACTTTTGGATGCCAAATGGAAGTTGCTTAATACTTCCAAATGTAGTGAAACACCGTATTCTATTATCTCAAATTGGTTGCACATGTAAAAGTGCAACCCCAACAATAAGGGTGTCTAGTGATGATTGTCACAATATCAGCCACATAACAAATGTCAGATGCTAACCCTTTTGATGCATCCTCTAAAGTATAGAGAAGTCTCAAGGCATCCAGATAACGCAGTTCCCCACTGACAGTTGAAATCTGCGAGGGACCCATAACATGGAATAAATTGGTCAGGAATATGTTTCATAAACAGGCTGAATTTAAGACAACAAAAGCCAACACATATCAAACTATTTCTTGCAAACATCATTCTAACTCATGCAGAAAATGCAGATCAATTAGATTGAAATAAGAAACAAATTACTCTACCAAGCTTAAAATGATAATACACCAAGTGTTATTTATCTGGAAAAAAGACAGTGTAACAAATGTTTGGCAAAAATATTTGTGTACATAGTACTTAATAAGGATTGGTGAAAACCGTAAAGAACTTACTCTTCTCCACAAGCTAACAACATAGTTGTATTTGTTCACCAACTCGCGCTCGTGGGTTTTAAAGAGCTTAAAAGTCTGTTCTGCTGTTCCAGATTAAGGATCCACAGAGAAAATCTGATAAAAGGTCAATTACCAAACTTATATGAAAAAACATCAGTAACTAATGAAGAAAATTTGAAACTAGTGGTCCACTGTCCAAACCAACAAAAAAGAAGTGCTAAAATCTATTAACCCCAAAGGACCTATTGATCAACCTGAAATTTTAGACAGACCTTTTCATGTCATGAGACGGCTAAGACCAAATAAGTATTCACAATGACAGTCACCATTCAAACACAGAAATAAATCTTTTATGCAATCTGCTGAAGACAATTTGCAAAACCTTCTTGGGGAATATATTCAATGAGACAACTCACAAAAGTGACAATTTGTGCAATCAAAACAATCTATTACGTGTAGTTATGAAAGTAAAACATTCATAAAGTGCAGGAAACAAAGAGAGATGGAGGATCATCCCATCATATATTTGGTGGACTATTTGGAAGGAAAGAAATGATAGGTGTTTTGAGGATAGGAGGAGTTTAGTACAGGATATTAAGCTAAATTGCATTTTGCTTTTCTGTTTTTGGTGCACTAAACTGTATTCTAGTGACACTGAATCAATCTTAGATGTCCTAGGCACCATTTAGGATTGGTCTCATAACTGGTATATTCTGTATCTATTCCACTTGTAAATTGGTTTTTTCACTGGTTTTTAATACAAAGTTACCTTACTCAAAAAAAAAACATTCATAAAGGATACATGTCCGCTCCATAACAAGGCGATGAATAGCCGAATTGACCAATTGAATGGACTCTTCAAGTGCTGTCAATACATAGCTTCGAGCAACAGTGTCTGAATGGAATTTGGAGATATGCCAGCCTTGGGAAGTGATGGATAGAGGACTGCATCCAACTGACCAAATCCAGTCCTGTATAAAGTGTAATGAGATGAACAGAGGTGACTTGGAGAAACCAGACTTAAATTACAAGCTTTTATCTCAACGTAACACATTAAACCAGACACATGTTACCACTTCTGTCTCAAGGAATAGCATCAAGTAAAGCATATGTAACACATACAAGAGTATGATACATTCTTTATTGCATTTTTATTAATACATTCTTTAAAAGGGGTACCCGGAAATAAAACAGAAATATTAAATTAATGAAAGTCACATATAAGCTTCAACAGAATTACAAGTAGAAGAAAGCATTCACTAAAATCTATTGATCTCTCACAAGAATGAAACAAATTACTAAAATAATTAGTTTCATAAAAGTGTGACAAACTTCTTAGATCTTAAAACTTGGGTTCCAAGGAAGCAAGAGAGAAAAAAAAAAAACTCTCTTGAATAGTGTTCTTGTTTTTGGAGAGCTTATCCTACCTCACTACCAAAAGAAATAATTTGTCGAGCGAGAAGAAAAAAAGGTGCAGAGGAGAAGTGCATGAGACGCTCAGGAAGTTAGCAATCCCTCAGAAGAAGTTAATTACATGCAAGAAATTAGAAACTTTCAGGTTACAAGTCTATAGACACCTAACATAAAGAAGTTACAAGTCTATAGTCAGAGTGAGACCATTGTAAGATTCACATTCATGTCTTCCAATACCTCAATTGCCGTTTCATGGGCTTGACTATAAACAAGATGAAGGGGAAGCATTCCTGCTAGATGTTCTGACACAGCAGTCAAAGCAGCTTTAATAGGCTTCCTGCATAACAGATGAGAAAGCAAATGCCAGATCAGCATTGTCCATTTCCACAATATCTTAGAAAACCATCAAATCCCACTCAACAGAGAGTGCTTTTGAGATGAGAATTCAGGTAAGCTAAAGAAAGAACAACAAACCTGAAATCACATGGAGGGAAGTTGTCTCAAAATTCAAAAGATCAACGGTATCTCTAAATCAACCCGGAATTAACTAAGAACACAATACAAGGAAAGGAAAAGGTCCATACATGTGATACCACTGGGTATTAAGACTTTATTGTTGTTGTATGCCTATATTAGGTCTAGTATTTCCACGAGCCTTTTATGTCTAACTAAAGACCGTATGTCAGTGTCAAGATAAGTGTGAGAGTCAGGAAATGTAGTCTTAGAGAATACCTAGTTTACCTTAAAAGAAATTTATTTACTAACATTGGAATGAAATTGACCTGAATGAAGAGGAATTGATAGAGAGGTGCAATTGATCTATTGAGATCATAGATGAGCTAATTTATAGTAATACGAGTGTCATGAGTAATGCTTCAGTCTTGACATGTGATAAGTGAAAATATGCATGATGCATTGCACAAGATTACTAAAGGTAAAACAGTTATCAGAAAATTACTCACGGAGAGAAACTTCTGCAACAATTAAAATCCCCCCCACCCCCCCAAAAAAAACTTGTGTAGCCCTAAAATTGTTTTTTTTTTAAAACATTGCCGGGGTCTTGTTTTGACGTCCTTTATTTTCTACTTTCCAATTTCAAAATAAAAAAATATACTGCATTGAGCGGGTACTGGCTTATAGTGAGAACCCAGTCTATAGCTTTACTTACCATTAATCTGTCGAATGCCTTCTCTCCCATTACCTTAAAGTTCAATCAGAAGATCTCATTGGAAATAGCAGCTTTTATACCATTGTGAAGTTTAGTCATAGTCATAGTCATAGTCATTTGTGTTTGCTCGGCCTAAAGACCGTACATAATAGAGTTCATCCCTAATCGGTATGTGAAATCCTTTATGAAGTAGAATGGGTCAGAGAATCAAGAATAAAACCATAGTTATGCTTAATTTTCTTAAACAAGAGTGCTTTATCACGAATCCATGCAATTCTACCTTCTCATGTAATCCCTAAGGGCTCAAGGAGTGCTCTAGAGCTATTTTTTTTTTTTCCTCTTTTCATCAAAATTATCACTTTCACCTTCCCCATTTTGCATGCTTAAACCATTGTTAGGCCATCGCCACTCAGACCTTTCCTCCAACAAATTTCCTTATCATTTTCAGCGCATAATATGTGCTTTTTCAAGTGAGGAACTACAGAACATCTCTAGAATCCCACTGGCTTATTTTCTTTAAATAAAACTAGCAAAATATAAGTCTAAAGCATCTAAAAGTAAAAGTAAGGTAAATGAATGAGAAAGAAAATGTATATAATAAGTTGCAATATATAATCCAAACTCATCTTAAATGCATTAAAATAATAACCTCAAATCCCACAGGAGAGACCGCCCATTACACTGCAAATGACTCTCCCAGGATGGTTCTTCTGACTGCACCACAATGACCATATCGGAAAGCGCTTTGGCTTGATAATGCTTGTCAACTAACAAGGGATCACTGTGAATAAACCAAAAGATAGGCACTTCAAGGGTAGATCTGCTATGTGCATGTGAACCTGCAGTATGAAGGAAATCAAAGCACTATAATTTGCAAAACACAAGCCCTAACCAGCATAAAACCCAAAAAAAAGAGGGGGGAGAAGATGGCAGACATGAATAAGCATTTAAGGGCTCCTGAACCATCATATAAAACAAATAACAAGATTATATAATTGGCCTTAATCCTCATTTGTTTGCAGCTACTGAAGGTCTGATCAAGTCTTAATCCTTTAGATCTAAGTCAGCCATTATGTGTGTTTGTTTTTTAGATTTGAATCTTAATCTGTAAAGATGGCATTTCACCACTACTTCATCCATTTTCAT
Organism: Solanum chiquidenum; assembly: GCA_029582725.1. NCBI lineage: Eukaryota > Viridiplantae > Streptophyta > Magnoliopsida > Solanales > Solanaceae > Solanum > Solanum chiquidenum. The sequence continues at coordinate 10,373 of JAJOOS010012738.1, forward strand.
TGTTAACCATCATGATCGCCCACCTTTATCAACTACCACTGCCACCAATCATCACAATTAACTGACACCACCACTAGCCACCATTTACAAGGATCACCACCCACCACTATTATCACAACAACCACCAATCACTATTGACAATCACCACCATCAACCACCACTATTTTCCACAACCATTAGCTACAACAATGATCCACCACAATAATCAGCCGCCCCCACCATTAACTACTATTTTCAATCACCATCACCATATAATGACTTAAAGAATTGGGCTTGGACCATTTAAAACAACTAACCAATTAAAATACCTAACCCAAGCCATTAAACAACTTAAGTCCTAAGTTAAAAAGCCACCTCCGTGATAATTTTAAATAGTAATCAAGAGAGAGAGAAAAGGCCACGTCTTTGGAAAAAAAGTAGAAAAAGAGGCAGTCAACAAATAAAACTGCTTGATCTTCTTATATAGCTGGTTCAACCAGGCCCCTGTAACCACTGTTGAACTTTTTTTGGACTATGTCTGCTCTTTAGTTATTTAGTAAATTCTTGTACAGAAGCAGACCCCTTCTTTTGCTGTAATTTTTGCCTTGCATATTCTTATGCCTTCTAATGAAATCTCTGTACTTCATCAAAAAAAAAAAAACAGTAGTGCTGCTGGTTTCAAACCATGCTGTCCAACAGCAGTGATTTTCAGAAGGAAAAAATAGAGAGGAAATGAGAGATACAAAAGAGAGAAAGGGGAAATGAGGAACATAGCAGAGACAATTAGTATTGAGGACACCCAATCACTTTTCTCCATCCTTGACTTTTACAAGTTCGTTCTTTTTCTTGAGATTGCTTTTACAAGTAAGTTCTTGACATACATATTTCACCGTGAATTCATCCTCTGGGTGGGAGAAGTAGTAATAACAACTGGGATTTTTAGGATTAAATAAAATCTGATATTTTCTTTTAAGAGTTCCAACTTTGGGAAGACAACCTGAAAAGCTGATTTTGGTATCAAAACTGGGGGATAATAACTTTCTTGTAAATTTGAAGTTCCACATCATAACCTATAAATAAAGATTGTAGAAATCATTTCTCAAGCTAGAAAATTTAGGTTGACACAGTAGTGGTGGTGGTGGTGGTGGTCTATTAAGAGATGGCATTATGTCAAGAAATATTTAGAGTTCATGAGTTTTTGGGATAAATAACATCTAAACATTATGTCGTGAATTTAGATTTTTGAAATTTTTGCGACATAATTATTGGAAGCAAGGTTGGAGCTATTTCGGCGGAAGTACAGTGAGTGATAACTCCTCCATAGTTGATTTTCAACTATAGCATGTTTTTTATTTGAATTTTGCATTGAAATGTTTAATCCAAAAATTGATTTTTCTCGCAGACAAGCGAGAATATGATCAAATATTTGAAAATGTACTAAATCACTTTTACCATGAGTTTACATACTGATTACTCTTGAATTTATGCCTTGGAAAGAGTGCCTTGGAATGTTAGGGGGCTAAATTGTGGCAGAAAAAGGAGGCTAATCAGAAACATTCTACATGCATGGAAAGCTGATGCAGTGTCTCTCCGGGAAACAAAGCTAATGGGGGGATATTACAAAGATACTGAAGGAAGTTTGGACAGACCAGTTGCGGAAGATACTCATTTATCTACGGAGGACTAAGTGGGTGGAGCCAGGGAACATAAAAGGATTGTTAAACTGCTGGAACAAGGATGGCAATGCCGCCAAAAAGGAAGGAAGATGGAAGATTGTTCCTGCATGCTTTTCATGGACAATGTGGAAAGAAAGGAATAGGAGATGTTTTGAAGACAAGCAGAGTAACTTGCAGGATTGTCCCTGTTTTATTTTTGGTGTAAACAGAAATTAATAGCTCAAACAGAAGATATTTTTGACATTTTAGACTATTCAAGGAATAATAGATGGATGTTCAAACTGTAAGTTGTAATACTTTTGAAGGGGGACTACATATTTTGATGTAGTATACATACCTCTGGATATATAGATTAAATGTTACCATTCTCAAAACAAAAAAAATTACTCTTGAATTTATGCTATTTCCGAGTTATTATATATTGTTGGATTCAAAGTTGACACAAGAAGAATATGAATATATGTGGCATTATGAATAAACTGTTTCAGGAAGTTAACTTTGTCAGTTTCGTTGTTATCTAACGTCGGTCGGGATTGTTAGACCTGGTACACCTGGTAGGACAAACTAATGTTGTATAAACTATAAAGACCCTCTAGAAGGGAACCTAGCTGACAGGGTAGTCAGACGGCTATGGTAAATCCGTAGTGTCAGAAAGAATACTCAATCCTAAGGATCCTCCCAATAAATAACGATGTGATTATTTAAACAACTTGAATACAATTTTCATATATGAATTTGCTAAGTTGATTGAAACAAGCTATTCTTGATGATTTATAAACTGCATTATCTCTTATATATGCTTGATCCAGGTAAATAGCTA
>JAJOOS010012739.1:0-13661 GCA_029582725.1 Solanum chiquidenum
CAACACACTCAGTGAGATATATACAGAGCCAAGTATGCAAATACAGTTACTAGTCATACAAAGAAAATAGGAACACTGGATCAAGTGGCGACGTCAGAAGCCAGCATCACATGACAAGGATGCTAGACAATCCAAGGTGTGAACCAGTAAAACCACTCCGATAAAATCTTCCTTCAACTGTAGTGAATCTAGTATTCCTGAAAAAAGTTGCCTAAATCAGACAAAAATATCTACATCCTGAAAGGTAGCCGGCAAAGCAAGTCACAAAAGAGAAGATGATGGTAGGTTGGGGCTGGGGACACAGACCAAGGAGAACCAAGAACCTCCAAGACTGTTATGACTATTCATCAACCCCAAGCAAAAGATATCTAAAGAATAAAGTTTCTTTTATTCACTGCATGAAATATTTACAGCAATGTGTCTTGCAAATAGTTTACTCATTCTCATCGACTCATACGTATCATTCAGAGGGTTAATATAAAATGTCAACTGAGATATTAGTCCTTTGCAGTGGACGACTCCAATTTCTGAACGACTTGTAATACAAGCAAGTAGCAAAACTGCTTCCCCTTGACATCTCCCCCAACTTTGCACCAATCTCTTCAGCTCTGTTTACCGTTACGCCCAATGAGGAATTGGACACAACAGTATGCTGCAGGGGCTCAGGAAGAAGGGTCAGGATTCATGACAGGATGCTTAGAGAGGTGGGCAGAAAAGGCAGATGGATGAAGTTGCAGCAGGAGGAACCTGGGTATCCCAGGAGAAAAAAATTCCAGTTTTTATAAATGGAAAAAGTCCGTTACTATCATCAACCTGACGAAGGGGAAGTGTGACAGGGCATCATCATGTATCTTGAATCACCACCCAAAAGGAAAAAAGTAGAAAAGAAAAGCAGAAAAGACTAAATATCAAATATGCACACACCAGATAATATCATATAATCATTTGCACAGCCGAAGTAGCAAATATGCCATCGTTTGGCAGATACATGGCGGATATATAATTTCCAATAACCACACCTTAAAGAAGAAATGACCATTGACCATTTATACTATCTTCCTCTTAGGTAGTCTAAATTGATATCATATGAACATTGTTTACCTGGACTAACTATCATGTATGTTCCTCAGTTCCATCTTCACCATTATCCAGTACAGTTCCATCTCCACCATTATCCAGTACAGTTCTATCTCCACCATTATCCAGTACAGTTCCATCTTCACCATTATCCAGTACAGATCCAACTTCTTGAACAACATCAGTAGTCGAATTTGCCTGCTGCGCAAATCTATCTTCTTTCCCAACTAAAGCCAGGCTCTCGAAAAAAGGCTCACCATGGAATGAGCGATTGGTGCCATGGATTCCAAGATAGCTTATGTTTCTCCTCTTGGGGTTGTACGAAACCATTCCTACCATTCTGGCAGAAATCAACAACTCACCGTGAGTCCTAAATCCCACAACATTCCTGAATCCTCCTCTCAAATCAATATTATGCAGCCTACTCCAAGACTTCACCACACCATACTCTTTCATCACCCATATCCAGCAATAATCACTCTGCCAAAACTTTTCATACTCAATTAGGGCAAGCGACGTACCAGTAATCATCACATCCAATTTCATTACATTTCTCTCAGCAACACTATCTGGCAAGCTTATTTCACTAAATTTTTCAGTCCCCACGTCAAATGCTACAATAAAACTATAATCTTTATTATTACCGCTGCTGCTGCTGCTGCTGCTACTACAACTACAATTACTATCATTGTTGCTATTCCCCTTACCATCATCATCATCACTTGAATGAGATGCAATCCAATGAACAGCCCCATTAAGAAAAGTCGAAACAGAATGATTTTGATGCAAAATATAGGAAGGGCACGCATCAGTAATAGTCCTCCAAACCCCACTACTCAAAGAGTAAACCTCAACCCCAGGTGGAACCAAGAATTTAACAGCCCTTAATTTATCAAGAAACTCAATCGTCGGTGGAATCTGCAATTTATAATCCTCAGTAGCAGTACTATTATAAACAACCCTAACAACTTTATAATCATGATTCACACCATCAAACCCAAACCCATAAATACAAGACCCACGTCCATTATACCCCAAATTAGGATTCGGCAAACTCACATGTTTACGAATTATTGGGTTCCATAAAACCACAGTATCCGTAAACTTATCATAATCATCAGATAAGCAAATAAGACCATTACAACAACCAACAATTCTCAAATACTCACTACGACTTCTTTCAGGGCATTTCAGCTCAAGATACTCCTCGAACGAATCGGCATCTGATGAATCTCCTAACTCTTCATCGTCGAAGTGCAAAGCGTAACGTTCGACCCTATCGAACATGTTGTAGTGCCGGACGAAGAGTAAAGGACGGCGACCGGCGGTGCTGATGTGGGTGTTGTGATGGAGAGAAATGAAATTAGGGTTTATGATTATGGAATACCATGATCTGCATATGGTAGTGCATTGAACGAGGGTTTTCAATGGTAATTTTGATAGAATTTCTACAAGAACATCTTTTGGAAGATAATCCGACATTGTTCCTTCAAAATCCCAGAAATGGAGTTTTCTAGGGATCGCTAAATGAGTGAATTGGAGGAGGAAGTGGAATTTACACGCAAGTGGATGGAAAAGAAAGAGACGGGATAATTGTTTTTTTTTTTTGTTCCGATACTCATATTGGAGGATAACTAAATTTAAATTTATACCAAAAACTATCTATATTTGAGTTTGACTAAATTCAAAGTTGCGTCCGAAAATCCCACCTTGAAGGTGCCTCTAACAAAAGTGATTTCATATCTCAAGGAGTCAAATCTAAGATCTCTAGTTAAGGATGAAGAGTACTTGTTACTCCACCACAATCCTTATTGATAATATATTTTCATTTTTGGTCCTTTATGTTTTAATTACTTGTCTACTTTTTTTTTTTTTAGTTGTTCCTAATTACTTATCCATTTTGACAAATCAAGAAAGGACAAATTATTTTTACCTATTATATTCTCAATTAAATACTTTGAAAAAGGTAGAACTTTTTGAAAATCATATACTTCATAATTAATAGAGGTAAAATGATAAACTTATTATGTCAATCATAGTTCTCTTAATAGGTGTGTCAATTCAAAAGTGGATAAGTAATTAGGGACAGAGGGAGTATGACTAAGCATATTTAGCTTTCCCAAATATCACAATTTTGAAAAAACTTTTTTGAGAAAGATTGGTCGGTGTTATATTTTATTTTGTTAGAGTTAATTTAATTAATCTTCAAATTTAAATTGAATTAGATTAATTTAATATTTTAAAAAATTATATTTTGATTTTCAAAAATTATACGAAAAATGTTATAAGTTACCATCCATCGCATGCTAATTAATGTGATTAAGAAATACCATATCTCAAAATGCTGGTAAAAGTTTATAGGGAAAAAGGACAAATATATCCTCGAACTATCGTAAATGGTATGTAAATACCCTCCGTCATACTTTTGGGACATTGGTGCTCCTGCCATCCAAAAACTAGAGCATATATACCCTTTATACTAACAGGCATACACGTGTCATAATTTTATCCACCGATCCGATATTTATCGACGGATAAGATTGTGTCACGTGTCCCTATTTAGTCTTTCATTAGAGTGAAGCACATATATGCTCTAGTTTTTAGACTGTAGGGGTACCAATATCCCAAAAATATGACGGAGGGTATCTGCATACCATTTACGATAGTTTGAGGATATATTTATCCTTTTTCCCAAGTTTATATGATTTGACTATCAATAAACAGAAGGTGACAAGTAAAGTAAAAGTGAGGAAAGAGTACTAATTAATAAAATATGTGTTTTTGATTGCTCTATATCGGAAAACATATCATATTTTACTACTTGCAAAATTATATTATCATCAAAGATGAAGTACTGGTACAAATTTAATGCATTGGGTAATTAAGTGTTAAAACAATGAATGATTATGTAAAATTTATGAATATTGCAAACAAAAGAATTAAAATTTATATAATTTAATTAATTAAAAAATTTATGTACTTATATTATGAGGATTAAAATTAAAATTTATTAATTACTGGGATAAAAAATATTTTTTTTTAAAAAAAAAGACGAGCTTTATCGTAATGGAACACTTAATTGATTGTCTGATACTCATCACTCCTTATTAATCGTGTACTTAGAAGTAATGGATCGATTAAAAAGAAACTTATTATACTGCATTATTTATGTGTTTGGTATCCATATTACTCTTTCATGCATCATGTGATGACTTATGCATAATATAATATACTTGTTGAGGCTTGTCTATGGAGTTTTGTGATACTAATCTTCGAAATTTAAAGATAAGTTTTATAGAAGGGTGATTAGATCGATTTTGTTGTATGGGACTGAGTGTTGAACATTCAAGAATTTTCATGTCTAAAAGATGTATGTTGTTGAGATGAAGATGTTGAAGTGGATCTGTGGTCATACTAAGGTTGGAAATAATGAGGATATTCGGGATAAGGTGGGTGTGGCCTCCGTGGAGGACAAGTTGAAGGAAGCGAAACTAAAATGGTTTGGAGATATGAAGAGGAGATGCATAGACGCACCAATGAGAAGGTGCAAGAGGTTGGTTATAGTAGGTACGAGGAGATGCATAGACGCACCAATGAGAAGGTGCAAGAGGTTGGTTATAGTAGGTACGAGGAGAAGCAAGGATAAGCCAAAAAGTATTGGGAGAGGTGATAAGACAGAATATGATCTAACTTCAGGTTACTGATGACATGATCCTAAATAGAAGGGTGAGGATGATACGTATTAGGGTAAAAGGGTAGTAGGTAGTGTAGTGTTGTCTTGCTTAAGATGACTGGTGTTTGTGATGATACTAGTTGTATTATTGTAGTTCTTATTATATTTTTTTAATAGTCTATCCTAGTATGTTGTTTATGAGTATTTCGATTATCACGTGATTTTATTGTTGTTTTGGCTGCTTTTGCTGTGTTCCTTATTATTTGCTATATTCTATTCATTGTCTTCTTTTTCTTTATACCGAGATTTGTTGCACTTGAACCGACTCGTGACATGCGCCTACCACATACAGTACAGATGAACAAAAGAAAATCTGTAGAGTCGGAGTGTGTCTAACAATGCAAGAATTGATATTCACTCCAAAAGATGTGTTACATTTTAGTATTCAACAGTTCAAACTATTTCACTTACAACACCAAACTCAACTTATTTTCAGCATCTTTATTTACAGAATATTACACAATCTACAGCTTTAAATATACTTTTTGACTCGGTAAGAAACACTTGCAAAAGAAGAAAAACTTTCAGTGTAGGTCTAGCCTAATCTAATCTGATGTCATAACAGCCAGAATTTACTTCCTAAACTCAACCACTACTCAGGTGAAATTAAAGAAAAAAATTGTTAGCTGCTTCCCTTGTCAAACTTCTATGCTATTTACATACTTCTTTTTCTATTAGAGCTCCTGAAACACAGGATACATCTCGGGACCTACGAAGAAACACGAGTGTTTTGGCACAACCCTGCTTCAAGGGAGTTAGCAAACTGGCTTCAATTGTCAAGAACTTCACAGAGAAAAGGTGTAATATGCATATGTAGAATAAGTTTTCCTCTCTTATTGCATCCTCGTGAGAGTTGCCACATGATGGAATAGTCTTCGTCAGTGATTGGGTTGCAATCCGGGAGTATCCATGATTAATTTTCTGTATCTAGTGGTTGTTAGCCGGCATTCCTGCAAATGAATGGATATCAGTTCATCTGGATTGAAGATACGGAAAGTCAGTCCGTCTATCTGATAAGGAGGCAGGTAGATTACCACAAAAGGAAGATGGTGATGTTTAGGATGAGCTGCTAAATCATTCAGCAGCAAGAGTGGGAGTCAGGTGTCACACATCTGACTGGCCAAAGCTTCGTCCTCCACTACCAATGGAGGAATCCGTTAGATATCCAAATAGCTTAGTCCCTTTATCCCGGAAACAAGTTAACTAAACCATCCGACTGGACCTCAAAAGACGCTGCTGCACAGTTAATGTGATGTCCTAATCAACCTGACCCAAAGAAGCGTGCCACTGTTGAATAAAGCTGCCCTTTTTCAAATGGTTTTGATACATAATCATCCATACCGCACTTCATGCACTCTTCATTTGTTGCTTGAATTACATCTGCTGTCATTGCTAATATTGGCGTGTGCCAATGAGCCACTCTGGCAGACATACCGGGAAGTAACTCACCAGAATCGACCTTTTCATTGTATTTGTTTTCTAGATAGCGTATTTGTCGTGTCGCTTCAAACCTGCATAGGGAGATAGAGACTATCAGAGATATGCTCATCTAAGTGATCAAATATCTACAGACCCGTACATTATTCCTGCCCCTCTTTTTTATATGTGGGAAGGTGGTGTTGGCAAAAGGAAAAATTAGAGACAGATTTAAGTTACTGACCCATCCATTTCAGGCATTTGGAGGTCCATAAAACAAGCATCAAAATTGTGTGGTGGATTAAGATGTGTCAAAGCAGCCTTTCCACTGTCTACACAGGTCACTATCGCCCCATACTTCTTTAGAGCACCTTCTGCCACTCTCCTGTTTACATTATTATCGTCTACCACCAATATATGTTTTCCTGTCAGCAGACTTCCAAGAGTTGAAGGTTGAGTCACTCGCTTCTTATTTTGGTAGCCAATGGCTTCTTGAAAGCATGTTATCAACCCACTCAACCGCACGGGTTTTGTTAACACGTGGTCCACAATTCCAGCTGTTTTAAGATCATCTTTCTCCATAAAGCTCATACATAAGAGACAGATTTTTGGAGGCTTCCCCAAAGTAGTGGTTGAGCCATTTCGTCTGAGCTCTTTCAACATATTACTTAGTGTAAGAGAAGTTTCTTTATCCCAACTATCTTGGTCAACAAAAACCACGGCTAAATGTTCCAATGCGCTGCAAAATAAGCAAAATTTCGACTAAATGAATCAATAATGCCCAACATCATTAAAAAAACTGCAGCACTTTGAAGATCCACCCCACTCATTCAGTCAGTTTTGTTAACAGACCAAAAGCAAATAACTGAAAATGCTCCCTACCAATGATTTTAACTTTTAGATGCAGGCAGCTCATACAATTCAAATGGCTCAAAGTATGCAGAAGTCCTAGGTTCGAGTCTAACCTTCACCCATCAGCAAAACCTTCTATATGCTTGGCCCAAGCTCGCACATGAGGGGTTGTCTTGCCGATTAGAAATAACTAAATAAATGTATTGACTCTCTGATAACTTAAGCTTTTAGTCTAGGGATTCACATAATTCAACAAGTTTCAAGATGGACATCTTGCAGATTATTTGACCTGAATTATATTATTAGATACTTTAGAATAAATAAACCTCACGTGCTGCAAAGCAAACACTTGTAATTCAAAATCAAGTAGTGTTAGCGAACATGCTTATCATAGGACAAATTGAACAAAATGTTGTTTACACATGATCTGAAGGTCCTTTTTTTGAGACAAGGGTAACTTTGTATTAACAAAAAACTCATCATCCAAGAAATGATGAGGAAGAAACTTACACCCACCAAAAGTATGGGAAATCCTCGGAAAGGACTGCAAAAGTAGAAGAAACTTACACCCACATGATCTGAAGGTCCTTAGTTCCTCCCATAAACTGTCTTTACGATAAGCTCTCTCTCTCTCTCTCTCTATTTATCTATCTATCTATCTCTCTCTAACAATCTATCTCACTCACACAGTCACACTCATGCTAATTACTCCTATCCTTTGCCCAATCTCCCAGATAATGCCAATTCCTTGATGCCTAACTTTCCGGAATATGTTACGGAGGTAAAGAACTCAAGATGGGTTTAAGGAAGTGACAATGATGTAATACAGTAAAGACTATTTACCAGTGTTCTTCAAAAGGTAGAAAGTTTCTCACAGCATATTAGTTGAAATTGCATTGATGGAATTTAGAAAGACGTATTTAGTAGAAGCTCTACTTTCTATCTACAAATGCATCTGATACTTCAGACCACCATCAACTTTGCGCTCTAAAAAAGAAATATTACCATGACATTACCTAGTATTGGAGTAATTAGAGAGATATGAACATGCTGAATGCATTGTGGAAGTTATGTTGACGCATATTCCCAGTCTCTGCAAATGGTATTTTGTGACCACTGCCCGAATGCTTTTATCATCAATCACCAATGCTCTTAACCCACGAAATTCTGGAAAAGCTGGATCATACTGTTTCCATTTACGCTCTAAAGAACCTTCTTCTCCTCTTGTGAAGGCTGCAGTGAATGAAAATGTACTCCCTCTGCCAGGTTCACTGAAAAAGCCTATTTCTCCCCCCATGAGGTCCACCAAACGTTTGCTAATGCTCAATCCTATCCCTGTTCCACCATATGTTCGAGATGTTGAACTGTCAGCCTGCATAAAAGGTGTGAAAATGCGGGTCTGTGCTTCAAGAGGAATTCCCACACCAGTGTCTTCTATGGTCACTAACAACTTGATCTTTCCCACTTCTTCTTCTGTGCTGCTCAGCCTATCAAACTTTTGCCAACTTTGCCATCTGTCAACTACAGGAAATCCACTGAAGGTATTCCAAGATGCATTTGACCTTTCTTGAACAAAGGTTAAGCTTTGTTTCAAGACTTCATCCGTCACATCATGAGGGTTCCTCACTTCATCAGCTAAATGTACTGTGACAAATATGTGCCCTTTGTCATTTGTGAACTGCATTATGAGCAAACAAGATTTTAGTGAAGTGAAAGTAATGAAATGAGGGGATAGGTAACAGATGATCTTCCTTAAAATTTAAGGCATTTTAAGTAGTACATAATGAATAATGAATAAAGTGATCTTCTGTTTCCTTTATTGAGCAAGTATGATTTCTAAACATGTAAAACATTCAATATTAGGTACTGAAAATTGGTGGATCATCAAATAGACCCTACTTTTTCTTGTAGAGTCATTATCAGAGAAGGCTTAACCAACCTTAACTGAGTTTCCAACTAGATTTGTAATTATCTGCTTGAACCGTCCTGGATCTCCGATAACAACTTCTGGGACTAGGTCAGAAACATAAACAGCCAACTGCTTCCACGAAATAACACATAATACAAGGCATCATGAGCTAGCTAAAGGAATGACAGTAATAAAAGAGAGAGAGTGAGAGAGAACAGTAAACGAAGGGGGGAAAACTTATGTAGTTATGATACTGACTTGTGAGAAAAGAGCATGATAATGTACCTCAATCCCTTTTTTATGAGATTTTCCTGAGAAGAGCGATGAAACATTATCAAGTGCAGCACGGAGATCAAAAGGAACAGCCTCCAGCTCAAGCCTTCCTGATTCAATCTTAGCCTGATCCAGAACCTCATTAATCAATGATATCAGATCGTTCCCACTAGCAAGAGCAGTTTGTGCATAATCCAGTTGCGTTAGGTCAAGGTTCGTGTCCATGAGCATTTGAAGCATGCCTGTACTTATTGAAGAAATTATTATCAATATCTGAGCATAGATGTAATAAGAATCACCCTTTTCCAGACCCCCTTTCTGTTAATTAAGTGCAAAGTTGTAAAATTAAAGCATGTTAATTACCTAAAACACCATTCATCGGAGTCCTGATTTCATGAGAAACCGTTGCAAGAAACTGTAAAATGAAGGAAGGAAGTAAGTAGAAAAGAAAGGATCTTCTGAAGATGAACAAAAGAAGTGGATCTATTTTAAGAGGATTGAAAGTTACTTCAGAACTATGTTATCATGACACCAGTAAACTCAAAGAAATGATACCTAAAAGGTAAAACATAATCTGATTCATTAGGTGGATCAAACCTGAGATTTTGCTATATCTGCAGCCTCAGCACGATGTTTGAGCTCCATCATTTCCTGATACTGACCCTCAACTTCAGTAATTCTGTTGATGGCAGCATGGAAGATATGACCAATAAGCAGAGTGATAACAAGGACTCCGACAGATAGAGTTATTGCAGTCCAGGGTGGAGAAGGTTTCTGCTTGAACCTGTGATAAAAGAAAAGATAATTACAAACTGGAAACATATTCATGGCATTAAATTTTACATCGTGGACACTACTATCATTTGACCTGCAATGCATCTCATGGTTCCTTGCAGGATCCCCAAAATCAAGGTTGCTAACGCGAAGTAATCCTGTGTCGTTCTCATCCGTGCCATACATTTTAATTCGAGCAAATTTGTTAGTTGTATCATAAACATTTACCACAATAGTTTGCTTGCTTGCAAGCTGATGCAGAAGCTTTTCGACTAATGATGGAACATCGTAAGAAGCACCAATGTACCTTTTCAACATAAATGCAAAAATGAACACAATAAGAAATTAGGGATAAAAGACTTGAACACCACAAGGACAACATCTAGAGCTGTAATAGAAAAATCCCAGTTTTCTAGGATGGAACTTACCCAACAGTAGCATTGATGCGGTCCACTGGGGTAGCATAAGGAAGGAGATGAGTATTATAGACCGCAAATGTAAGAACAACACCCAGGTGATTGGATTTCAATAGCTTAAAGGGTGACGTCAAAACCCCCTTGCCAGAAGCCCTTGCTCGCAAAATGTTCTCACGATCTTCCTATAAACAACAACAAAAATAATATCGGTCTCAAGAAATAGCAAGGTAAACTTAAGCACATAAGGAAATTCCCTACAACTAGTAGATTGAGAATATAGGTTTTTACACACAGTTGAACCAGAAGACACGGGAATATTAATACATATGAAACTTCATAAGAAAACAAAGGCAATATATTCCAATGGAAACATAGATTTAGGTAAAATGTCATACAGGCCATCATAGTTATCTAAACACTTACACTCTTGATAAAAAATATACAAGTTTGTTCGAAACCATCACTACTAGAAATTTTCCCTTCTCCTAGGGATGGCAATGGACTGGACTAGGTGGAAAAGACATTGCCAGTGGGCTGGAGGACAAAGGGATCAGAGTTTTTGAAGTTCATTGTTTTTTATTTTTGGTATCACTATTTGCTTCCTTAAATGTCACTTTTATTTCATACATAATAGTCGAAGTTAACTTGTTTTATTTAATAGACTAAACGTTTACTTTCCTCCAAATGATAGATGAACACGAGTAAAGGTAAAACAATGATTATACAGTGGAAAAATAACAAAAAGGTACAATGAAAACATGATAAAATAGTGGGAAATAATGGGAAAAAGCATTAAGAAAATTAATGGAAAACATTAAAATGGCAAAACAGGGCAGCCCGGTGCACAAAACATCCTGCAGTAACAGGTTTGGGAAGGGCAAAGGGAGAAGAAAATCTAGCAGAAAGGGACATCGCGGGACGGGGTATGATTGGTAGAAGGTGAAGCTTTCACCATCCCGAACCTGCCCTCACCCTTTGCCATCCATTTTTATTAACCCTCGATGAAGAATAATCTATCTAAGCTAGTTTTACTACTGGAATATGATATTCAGCAAATCAGTAAAAGAGGAAAAATAATTTATAATCAAGAATGCACACCTTTCCAGACATCATATCAATAGAGACTATATGGGAAACTGTTTGTTGTGAAAATATGACAGGTGCATATTCATCTTGATCAGGAGCAGGATCCAAGTTTGCAGGGATATAATCCTGTGCTAAAGTTTGGTCCTCTGAATCCATTTTCTTTATAGTCCACCCATGCAGCTTCTCAAACTCTTCTCTCTCTGAGTGACGAACCCTTAAAGCATAGGCAACACCACTTGTAAGTGGCCTTTCAAAAGCTGTTCTCTCAGTATATTCTTCAAAAGTTTTCTGTAGAGCGCAAGAAAAAACATCATAGTTACATTCAAAGTCCAAAGACAACTTGTACACTCTTCCTCCCACTTTATCATGCTTTAACCTTTCTTTCGTTTTTTTCTTCATTTTTTGGCAGTGTGGAGAGGGTGGTATAGAAACATTGTCTAAATAATAGTTTCTGTTGATTAATTTCATTTATGAAAACTGCAAGTTGCAGTTCTTAGTAAGTCCAGTTCAATCATTTAGTACAAGTTCTTGAATCAGATACATAGCAAAGCCTATGGCCTGCTCCCACCAAAAGGGAGGAGGGGGGGGGGAGTAAAGAACAAAGGGTAAAAAAAATTGATATCTGATTTATACATGGACAATTAATAATGACAGAAGTTAAGGAACCTATAACTGTACCTGGTCTATTGCAGAAGGTTGTTTTCCATGGTGAAATGTGGAAACAAGAATAGCCAATGCATGAACATGGTTCATGCTTACATTGAACTGGTCCTGCAACATTCGTGCTCGTTCGTCACACATGCTTGTCAGTGTTTCTTTCCTCCTCAATGCAATGTCTGCACTCAGGTACAAATACAACCAGATGGCTAGGATCACCCCACCAAAGACAAAGATAACAAGAGCCTTCCTCCTCCACTTCCCACCAGTTCGAGAGGAAATCTGAGCTTGCTGCTGCTGCAACTGCTGTAGTGGATGAAGTTGTTGAGACAGTGGTTGCTGCTGAATGAATCCGTTCTGTTGATTTTCCCCACCTTTTGCACATAACAGAAGTATCTTCCAGCTGATCACAATCCCAAGAAGGACCCACCAGCATAGTCTTGTGAAACAGAAGGCAATACTATCACAATGCTCTGGGTTAAGATTCCCAACTTCTCTTATTTGTGATGCTTTCTGATAAAAATGAACAACAGAAAATTGGTGTGAGCAGTCTAGATAATCACAGGGTTCACCAATACCTTCAAGCACTACTTGAGGATAATTTTCTCATTATTTCAGAGCACATGTTAAATTTGATATTATTTACATGAAGAGGACAATTGATACATCAAAGCAAAAGAATTTTTGAACTTCTTGCTGTATGCACTTTGGTAATAGTTAGAGTGCACGTTTGTCCTAAAGCCAATAATTACAATCAGCTTAAAGGCAAGTCATCCTTCAAATGATACGATTACTTCCTGGACAAAAGTTCAATGTACAGAGAAGAATGAATATACAGAACCAAAATTGAGTAAACTATTAGTTTGTCCAAATACTTCATAAACATAACCAACTAAAATCATGATGGACATTTCCTCAGTTGCAAGGCAAAGATAGTAAAGATCAGTTTCTAACCATTCATAAGGGCTCACCTTTTCAAAAATCTTAGGATCTGTTGAGACTAGAGAAGATAAACGATGCAAAACATATTGTAACGACTTGTCATCTAGTGAAATGTCACTATTTTTCAGTGTCTCCTCATCTGGAACTGGGCACTGGCCTTTTGCTTCAATATTGTCTACAACCATCTCATATTGCTGTTCATATTCCAGACTCTCCGAACCTAGCACCTTGAGAAGGCAAGTAATGGTAGTACTCATAGGCATTTCATGCCCATGACCTTTTGAGCATTCCAAGGATGAAATCTACACAGTTGAGATCACTGAGGTCAATTACTATAAACAGAGATATCTGATCTTTAATCATAAGACAGAGAATGGTATGAAAAGATGACCTTTATTTTCCGTTTTCCTTCGACAACAATTTTTTATTTTGATAATTCAGAAATCAAAATTTAGCAAAGTCTTTAAGGTAGTACTGAAAAAAGGAGCAGTAATAGTGACATTCAAGTTCTCCAACACGTCAAGCC
>JAJOOS010012740.1:0-16484 GCA_029582725.1 Solanum chiquidenum
AGGGAAATTCAGATGTGTCATTACTTGCTTGACAAAGATCCATTCTAGTGAATCATAGGCTTTTTGCATATCTACTTTAAGCATACATCTAGGAGAGACCCCCTTTCTTCCATAGCCCTTAACCAGTTCATGACTTAAGATAATATTGACATGCAAATTTTATACAGACATTTTAAGTTATACTTTGTAGACTAATGAACCTTTTAACAGGGAACCAAGACAATGGAAGCAATCTGGACACATGGTGTTCAAAAATTATGCTTTAGCAAAGAAGCCATGGAAAACATGAAAAGGCTTAGATTATTATGCATCATGAGTTCGTACACATGATGACTCCATTGAGTACCTGCCCAACAACTTGCGTTGGTTCGTCAGTCATAGTTATCCTTGGGAGTCATTATTAGAAAATTTTGAACCTAAGAAGCTTGTTTGTCTTGATCTCCAAAAGAGTTCCCTCCGTCAATTATGGACCGGAATAAAGGTACAATTGTTGAATTCAATTTTCATTATTTTTCTTTTTGTCAAATACGTACATAGATAGACTCTCAAATTTTAAATAAATTTTGGTCTAAAGTTGTTGGGGTGGTCCAATTAGAGTCAAAACTGAGGGACCAGTTTTGTTGGCTATTTTGTATCGAGAATTCGAATTTGATGAAACGAATGAAAATTAGTTGTTGAGCTTTTTAATTTTAACAACATAAAAATACTTAGCTTAGTTGAAATAAAAGATAATTTTATATAAATTGGGTTGGAGCAAATTTGATTCAATGAGAGTAAGATATTTTTTATTGGTCCACTAGCCAAATCTTAATTATCCTGGGCAGCATCCTAATTCTTCTGTGTTTTGAATAGCAGCATTTGCCGTCTCTGCGAAAGATAGATCTTAGAGATTCAGAAAGGCTGATTCAAACGCCAGATTTCACGCAAATGACAAATTTGGAGTATTTGGATCTGCGTAACTGTAGTGATCTTGAAGAGCTTCACCGTTCCTTGGAGTGTTGCAGAAAACTCATTGTGTTAAATTTGCAGAGGTGTAGACGCCTAAATAAGTTTCCATGTGTTAACGTGGAATCTCTTGGATCTCTGATTCTACTACATTGCTTTAATTTAGAAAAATTTCCAGAAATCCTCGGAAGAATGAAGCCAGAGTTAGAGATCAAGATGAGCTGGTCTGGGCTAAGGGAAATACCATCATCTATTATTCAGCAATACGCATGTCACCTTGCGGAGTTAAGTTTGAGTGATATGAAAAAACTTGTAGCACTTCCAAGCAGCATTTGTCAGTTGAAAGGTTTGGTGAAGCAGGATGTGTCATACTGCTCAAAACTTGAAAGCTTGCCAGAAGAGATTGGTTATTTAGAAAACTTGGGAGGGGCTTCATGCTAGCTTTACTCTAATCTCACGACCTCCGTCTTCCATCATCCGCTTGAACAAGCTTAAAATCTTGAGTTTTAGATTAGACTTGAAACCTATGTTTTTTGCCACAAAAGAATCAAAATATAGAGTGTCCTTTGTGTTCCCTGAGGTGAATGAAGGGTTATGCTCATTGGAAATTCTGAATCTCAGTGTTTCTGCAATCTAACAGATGGAGGACTTCCGGAAGACATTGGATGTTTATCCTTTTTGAAAGAGTTGAATCTCAGGGGAAATAATTTTGAGTGTTTGCCTCGAAGCATAGCCCAGCTTGGTTCTCTTCTATCCTTGGACTTATCAGAGTGCTGGAGGCTTAAAGAGTTTCTAGATGTTAACATGGCTGAAGGGTTACGGTCGTTGGAAATTCTGGATCTCAGCTACTGCAATCTAATAGATGGAGGACTTCCGGAAGACATTGAATGTTTATCCTTTTTAAAGAGTTGAATCTCAATAGAAATAATTTTGAGCGTTTGCCTCAAAGCATAGCCCAACTAGGTTCTCTTCGATTCTTGGACTTATCAGAGTGCATGAGGTTTACAGAGTTTCTAGGTGTTAACATGGCTGAAGGGTTATGCTCTTTGGAAATTCTGAAACTCAGGAACTGCAATCTAATAAATGGAGAACTTCTGGAAGACATTGGATTTTTTTTTTTTGATAACCGAGAAATCCGTCTGTGACCCACCCTTTGGACCAATCACAGCCTTCTAAACTCGGTGGATAATGGGCCTGCCCCTCTACCCTTCTCCACTTAAATATCGGGCGTCGCTTTGCATGGTGTGGGGCTTGAACCTGCAATCTAAGCCACAAATCCTCCACCTTTTGCCACTTGAGCTAGGCCTTGGGGGCAAGACATTGGATATTTATCCTCGTTGAAATACTTGTACCTCAATATAAATAATTTTGAGTGTTTGCCTCAAAGCATAGCCCAACTAGGTTCTCTTCAATTATTGGACTTATCATATTGCAAGAGGCTCAAAGAGTTGCCAGGTTTCACGGGGATGCAATACTTGGATACTTTGGATCTCAGTTTCTGCAATCTAACAGATGGAGGACTTCCGGAAGACATTGGATCCTTATCCTTTTTGAAAGAGTTGAATCTCTTTGGAAATAATTTTGAGCATTTGCCTCATAGCATAGCTCAACTTGGTGCTCTTCGAACCTTGGATTTATCACATTGCGAGAGGCTTACACAGCTGCCAGAATTTCCACGGCAATTACATACAATACGTGCAGATTGGAGTAATGATTGGATCTTTAATTCATTGTTCCAGAATATCTCAGTATTGCAGCGTGACATCTATGCTTCAGATTCCTTGTCACCAAGAGTGTTTACGAGTTGGCCAGAGAATATCCCAAGTTGGTTTCACCATCAGGGAATGGGAGAAAATGTATAAAGATGAACCCAAGATTGAGGCCGGTTACTCCTCTTCTCAGAAACAATGATGAACTAACATCCATGATGATAGTGAACACCAAGATGAAGCCAGGCTATCCGTTTTAAAATGAGAATGATCATGCACAAGAAGCAACTTTTTTTTTTGGGAAAATGCATAAGTACCCCCAGCCTATACCCGAAATCCCAGAGACACACCTAACCTTTACTAAGGTCCTATTACCCCCCCGAACTTATTTTATATGTAATATTCTACCCCTTTTTGGCCTACGTGGCACTATCTTGTGGGCCCAGCGCATGTTGACATTTTTTTCGAGGATAGTGCCAGTAGGCCGAAAAGGGGTAGAATATTATAGATAAATGAAGTTCGGGGGGTAATAGGACCTTAGTAAAGGTTAGGTGTGTCTCTGGGATTTCGGGCATAGGCTGGGGGATACTTATGCATTTTCCCTTTTTTTTTCTTCAAATTTTATAAGAATAATATTTGTACAGAGACACATTTTGTTGTTTGTTGGATGGTGAAATGGAGGTTTATTTTTCATGTTCAATCATTCATTGTTTACTAGTTGTCTTTTCTCTTTTTATATATATACAATTCTCTCCAAAACCAAAAAAAAATGTTCTTCTCTTGTGCTGAGCCACGATTTACCATGGTGAGTTAACTTATATGAACAAGCTTAAATTTTTGGTTAACTTATTTTGGGTTCAAGGCTTGGATATTAATGAGTAGCCTTTGTTAGGAAGTATTTTACTCTTAATGTGAGACTTCCTGATGCGAATTTGAATTAAGTCAAGCCCCTATGCAGATACATAATACCATGTAGAACTAACTCACAATAATTCGATTCTAAGGGAGATATTTTCCAAGGTTTATTCTTTCTCTGCAGCTTCATCCAGCCGTCCATTGTGTTCATAGTACTGTGACCCCATAGCAATAATTCCATTCAATTGGAGTAGACCCCATCTTCCAGAAAACTTTTCATATTTGTTTTTTATTCATTGGGCATACATTCATAGGGATAGATACGTTTTTTTAAAAAAAATTTAGTTGGTGTGGAATATTATTTATAAAATTTGTTTTCTCTACTTCCACTAGAAAAATCAGTTTCGTGTAGATTGTGTCTAGTCGTCTAATAAATGATGCATATTAATCCTTTTTATCAACATACCTATATTACTGAATTTTATAAAATCCGAAACTGCTTTTTATTTCCAAGCTTAATGAAGTTATCAGTTATCATGGCATTTGTAAAATGATAGCATTGAATTATTGGATGTTATTTTTCTAGAAATCTCTTGAATTCTGTAATTCTTCATCTTCATGGAGAAGTTTAAAGTATAAATAATACTTGAAAATTTGTTTGTTAACATCTTCTTTAGTAAATAACCTTTTTTTACCCTCCCTAAGAGTTCTCACTCTTTTTGGTTTCTTGGTAGTTCGAACTTACAACATTAGGATTGAAAGTGAGGGTGTTTAATATCTGAGCAACTCACTGTCATCTCGTCTTTAATAAGTTACGGTTGTTGAATTAACATATTTTATAATTTCAATAAGTACTTTTCCAAAATAAATGATTCAAGTAGGACCCTTTGAAGTCAATTCTGCTTAAAGAAAAGGGCCATGTGATTTACTTTTTTCTTGTAAAGCATTAATAATTCACAGAAACATTTTTCTTTCTATTTCTTCTTCTTATAATTACCACAGAATTTCTGTTTTCATTTTTCAGATCAACATCCATGGCATCATCTTCTTCTTCTGCAAGTAACTCACTCTACTGGAAGTATGATGTCTTCTTAAGTTTTAGAGGTGAAGATACCCGGAGAAATTTTACGAGTCACTTGTACCAAGGTTTGAAAAACAGGGGAATATTCACTTTTCTAGATGATAAAAGGCTAGAGAATGGCAATTCCATCTCAGAAGAACTCGGGAAAGCTATAGAAGTGTCTCAAGTTGCCGTAATCGTTTTCTCAAGGAATTATGCTATGTCAAGATGGTGCTTGAATGAACTAGTGAAGATTATGGAATGCAAGGAGAAAGAAAATGGACAAACAGTCATACCGATCTTCTGTGATGTAGATCCATCACATGTTCGATACCAAAGTAAGAGCTTTGAAGAAGCATTTGCCAAACACGAATCGAGGTATAAGGATGATGTTGAGGGGATGCAGAAGGTGCAAGGATGGAGAACTGCCTTAACTGCTGTCGCAAATCTGAAAGGATATGTATTCCCTAACAGGTGAGTTAAAAACACATATATTGAATTGATCATGAAATAATTTATGAAGACTAACTACATGTAGTTATATTCTACTATAGAACAAAGAATTTGTGCTCGAAACAGAATCTTCAATAAATAGATTAGCATTTTTTTTTTGCAGTGTTGAGTCAGATGCAGACTGTATTGAGCATATTGTTGATCAAATTTCGTCTAAGTGCAATACTTCAGTATCCTATTTGCAAGAAGTTGTGGGTATAGATACTCAATTAAGGAAAGTAGAATCCCTACTACAGATGGAAATCAATGATGTCCGGATTGTATGGATCTGGGGAATGGGGGGTGTTGGTAAAACGACACTAGCAAAGACTATTTTTTTTAAACTCTCGTCCAAATTTAAAGATGTTTGTTTCCTTGAGAATATCAAAGAAAACAAATATGGAATTCACTCTCTGCAAAATATCATTCTCTCTAAATTGTTAGGGGAAAAAGAAAATTGCGTGAAAGATAAGGAAGAGGGGAGGAGCCTGCTGGCTAAGAGACTTCGGTGTAAGAAGGTTTTAATTGTTCTTGATGACATAGATCACAGAGACCAGTTGGATTACCTAGCAAAGGATCTTGGTTGGTTTGACGAGGGTAGCAGGATTATTGCAACCACTAGAGACAAGCGTTTGATAGGGGAAAATGATATAGTATATGAAGTGGAAACACTACTCGACTGTGATGCTATTAAACTGTTCAATCAATATGCTTTCAAAGAAAAAGTTCCAAATGAGCGTTTTAAGAATCTAACGTTGAAGATAGTAAGTCTTGCTAAAGGCCATCCTTTAGCCCTAAAAGTATGGGGTTCTTCATTACACCGGATGGATATAACTGAGTGGGAAAGTGCTTTGGTCCGAATAAAGAAAAACTCTGATGTAGAAATTACTGAAAATCTCAAAATAAGTTATGATGGGTTGGAGCCCGAAGAACAAGAGATATTTCTAGATATAGCATGTTTCTTCCGAGGAATTGAAAAAGAAAAAGTCATGCAAGTTCTTGAGAGCTATTATTCTGGACCAAAAATTGGATTGCGTGTTCTAGTTAGCAAATCTCTTGTGATCATCTCTGAAAATAATGAGATTGAAATGCATGACTTAATACAAGATATGGGTAAATGTATAGTGCAAATGCAAAAGCATCCGGGAGAATATAGCAGATTATGGAATGTTAAAGATTTTAAAGAAGTGATGGACAACAATATGGTAAGTAGGTTAAATAATGCAATAATTAATATTCAATTTTAGTTTTCATATTCCAAAAGCATATAGAATATTACTTGTCCACTTTTGAATTGACACACCTATTAAGAAAACAATGATTGACATAGTGAGTTTACCATTTTACCCTATTAATTATGAAGTGGATGAATTAAAAATTTAAGATTTTCAAGAAGTTCTACCTTTTTCAAAATTAATTAATTGAGAGTATAATATGTAAAAAAAATTTTGTCATTTCTTGATTTGTCAAAATGGACAAGTAAAAATGAAAAATTGGACAAGTAATTAGGGGCAGAGAGAGCATTCTTGCAGGTATATATGTCATTTTAGTCATAGCAAGGAGTAAGAAAAATAGTGATATTGGTTTGCGCAATTTACATTACATCTGAAGTTATAATTATTTGTCTGATGATCTTTTTACTAGGGGACCATGGCAGTGCAAGCAATCTGGTTTACTTATTTTGAAGAACTAAGCTTTAATAAAAAGGCAATGAAAAATATGAAAATGCTTAGGATATTATGCATACGTAATAGGTACGAAAACAATAAGACGACCTCCTCAGACTCCAATTGCCAAGATGGCTCCATTGAGTACCTTTCCAGCAACTTGCGTTGGTTTGTCTGGCATGATTATCCTTGGCAGTTATTGCCAGAAAATTTTAATCCCAAAGGGCTCGTTCATGTTGATCTCCGATGGAGTTCATTGCATTATTTATGGAATGAAACAAAGGTACCATTCTATTTGAGATGCTTTATATTTCATCTTGTCCTAAAATCATAATTCTTGTGTTTAAATAAAATAAGTCATAAAATCAAATTAATGTAGATATTTTACATTATTTTGGGTTGTACGCTCTCATATTATTAATCTCTATGAATTGCATTTCCAACCTCTGCATCTAAAGAAGAAACAAAAAGAAATATATGTTGGCACTACTTTTCTCATCGGCCATTGTTTTCTAGCTAAGTTTTTTGGCCATTGTTCTTGATAAAATGTGCATTCTATCAAGAAGAAGCGAGAATAAATAGTTTACATCAAAATATCCCACTTGGAAGCTAATTTTTCTATTTTCCTTACCCTCACGCGCCTAAAAATTAAAGGTGTTTTCACACTCTTTTCCACATCAACGTCCAGAGGGAGATAGTCAAATATAGGGGACATTTAAGAGTACAATTGCAATATTCAAATGTACACCAAATAATAACATGCTAAGCATGTTATTATTTTACCTTTTATGTATAATAACATGATTTTTATCTAGTCTCTGAGCATGTAATTTCCATATAAAGTAAATAAACAATTTCTAATTTCACATGCTGAGTATGTCGTTTACTACTTTACTCATTCTTTATGTGTTTTTGAATAGGAGAAATTGCCATCTCTACGGTTTCTAGATCTAAGGGGATCCAAAAACCTGAAGAGAACACCAGATTTCAAGGCGATGCCAAATTTAGAGTATTTGGATCTAAGAGAATGTAGGAGTCTTGAAGAGGTTCAAAATTCCCTGGGATGTTCCAGAAAACTCATTGGGTTAGATTTGTCTTATTGTGAAAGCCTTGAGAGGTTCCCATATGTTAATGCAGAATCTCTTAAATCTCTGAATCTAAAATACTGCTCTAGTTTAGAGAAATTTCCAGAATTCCTCGGAATAATGAAGCCTGAGTTAAATATTACGATGTCATGCTCTGGGATAAGGGAACTGCCATTATCGATCATTCATCCCCAAGCTCATCTTAGAGACCTACATTTGCATGGTTTAAAAAACCTTGTATCTCTTCCAAGCAGCATTTGTAAGTTGAAAGGTTTGGTGAGGATAGATGTGTCCTTCTGCGTAAAACTTGAAAGATTGCCAGAAGAGATAGGCGATTTAGAAAACTTGGAGCGCCTTGATGCCCACTTTACTCTAATCTCACGACCTCCATCTTCCATCGTCCGCTTGAACAAGCTTAAATTCTTGACTTTTGCAAAACGAGTAGATGGAGTGTACTTTTTTTTCCCTCAGGTGGATGAAGGATTACGCTCATTGAAATCTCTTGATCTAAGTTACTGCAATATAATAGATGGAGGACTTCCGGAAGACATTGGATCCTTATCCTCTTTGAAACACTTGAATCTCAGTGGAAATAATTTTGAGCATTTGCCACGAAGCATAGCCCAACTTGGTGCTCTTCAAACCTTGGACTTATCACATTGCATGAGGCTTACACAACTGCCAGAATTTCCACAACAACTAAATACATTAGCGGCAGATTGGAGCAATGATTTGATTTGTAATTCGTTGTTTCAGAATATCTCGTCATTGCAGCATGACATATGTACTTCAGATTCCTTATCATTCAGAGTGTTCTCCACTGAGGGGGATAATATCCCAAGATGGTTCCACCATCGGGAAGATGGTACAAGTATATTAGTCAAATTGCCTAAAAATTGGTATGTAAGTGAAAACTTCTTGGGATTTGCTGTATGTTTCTCTGGCCAATTTTTTGACGGCATAGTACACTTGTTTTGTTATCATGGGAGGCCGGTGACATGTATCTCCCAGAAACTTGCCTTATCCAACTATTCAAAATATCTTTTTATACCTGCTATTCATTTTTTCTTGGTACCTCTTACTGGCTTATTGGATAAATTGAAGGCAAATGGAAAAACACCAAATGACTATGGGTGCATTAAGTTAACTTTTCCTGAAAAAGTGAAGAAGTGTGGACTTCGTTTGTTGTATAAACACCATGACTCTGTGACCAGAATCTGTCGAATACTCTGAAAGCATTACAAGGTATTTGATCATGCTCTAACTTTAGCAATACACTTTTTTCCGGGGACATTATCATATTTGTAGCAAGTAAAACATGGAGGTTCAATCTGTATTCATTTACTGCAAAGCCAGTATTCTGCTTTTTCTGAGTATCGCGATTTTTACTTTGTTGTATGTTTTTGATTTTGATGCTCTCTCAGAAATCTCTGTTTTAATGTAAATACCTCTCTTGTTATGGAATAAGATGAAACAATCAAAGTGCAGCACAGTGTGAGACGGTGAAGTTGAGGTTCATCTCCCTCGTGATCTCTTTCAGTTCTCTTTTAATTCTTTTGAAGGAAAATGTGAAATATAAGATGTTGTGAAATCATTGTGATTAGGAATATTATCTTACTGTCTGCTGTTTAGCTTGTTGACTTCGATCTTTATAAAAGTAATAAGTAGCGTCTATATCTCGATTACTTATTATAAGTGGTTTCACTCTTTTCGTTTTTGATACTTTTGCAGTGCAAACTGGGATCATGGTACTCTGAGAACAACATCGGTAACTCTGCCTATGAAGGACACATGTTTCTTCTGTTTGTAACAGAACAACTAGAGTCTTGGCCTGAGAAAGAGATTTGCGAAAGAACTTTGGTATGCAATAATCCGTTCTCTTATATATTAGTAAAGGTGACACGACATCTCTCTTACACCAGAATATATACCACGTTTCATTATGAAATAAAACCACGTCATCTTCACATTTGCTAATGAGTAGCCTGTCCAAAATCCAATTGCAGATGAGCATTGGAACTATTAGTAAGCCGTCTCACGTCTCAAACCTAACAGAGCAAAGGGAACTATTTCCAGGAATCAAACGTTTTCCACTGGAGTCGGAGTTGGAGCTGGAGTTGTGTGAATTAGAATCAGAGTTGTTAAAAGAAATGAACATACATATCTTTTGCTATCAGAAACATTGAATTATGATGTTGAATTTTCTCTTCTTTTTTTAGTTATTCATCTTGCTGGCAAAAGGAACTAAAAATCACCTACCTATTCATCTTTCTGGCAAATATTCTTCTCAATTATGCTAAGGGTGTAAAAAATTAAAAATACACTAAAAAAATTAAATATACACTTATAATAACTAATAATTAATCTCTATGTACCACATAAAAGGAAAGATATATTCTTGTTTAAGCGGACTAAAAAACAAACAAATTGAAACGAAATGAGTATTTTCTATTTGATTTTAAATAGAATTACAAGGTAACCAATTTTTTTTTTTCTATTCATAATTGATTCTTTTGTTTTTGAAGGAGACATATTTCCTCTGTTTGTCCTAGAAGAGGAAGAAGAAGCAAAATAGAATATTTGTTACTAAACTATACTCTTTAGGTAAATTACATTGTAATTCTCTTCTGAAAGAAAATTGTCTAGTGCTCCAACTTGCTATGTTGGTCATAATGTCTAGGAGACGCGTTCGAAAAAACCTAGTAATTTTGACTCTCATCTTAATTTTTTGATTTAAAAAAAATCCAAATCCAAAAAACAAAAATAAAAATTCTCCATTGTTAGATAGAGTGATAATTATTCTTTCATCTTTAATCAAATATTTTGGGTTCGAGCCTTGAATATTGATTAACCTTTATTAGAAAGTGTTTTACCCTCTATGTGAGACTTCTCGACACAAATCTGAATCAAGTCAGACCCCTATGCGGGTACAAGATTTTCCAAGGTATAGTCTTTCTTTGCAGCTTCCATTGTGTTCATATTACTGTGGACCACATAGCAATAAATCAATACAATTGGAGCAGAACCATCTTCCTGGAAACTTTTCATATTTGTTGTCCTATATATAATAACTTTGCCCCCAATGTCATCAATTCTATCTATCCACACACTTCTTATATTTCTTCTCAAATTTCAACAAATTAACCAAATCCATGGCATCTTCTTCTTCTTTTGCGAGTGATTCACCACACTGTCCTTGATGGAAGTACGATGTCTTTCTAAGTTTTAGAGGTGTCGACATTCGGGCTACATTTACGGGTCACTTGTACGAAGGTTTGAAAAACAGGGGAATATTCACCTTTCAAGATGATAAAAGGCTAGAGCAAGGCGATTCCATCTCAGAAGAACTCTTAAAAGCTATCAAAGAGTCTCAAGTTGCACTCATCATTTTCTCAAAGAACTATGCTACATCGAGGTGGTGCTTGAATGAACTAGTGAAGATCATGGAATGCAAGGAGGAAGAAAATGGACAAACAGTCATACTGATCTTCTATGATGTAGATCCATGATGGCCTTATGGGTAGCAGCCTCCCACAGAGATGGCCTTGTGGTCAACTTCTATTCTGCCTTCCCAACTGGTAGACGGTTCCCTTTCCCCCAAATCAATGAAGAAGGGAGACGTAAGTTGATTCTTCCGAAGAACTGGAAGCCAAGCGCTATGCCGGGGCGGGGGGACGAAAAAAGAAACGGCCTCAAATGTTCGATACCAAAGTGAGAGCTTTGCAAAAGCATTTGCCAACATGAATCGAGGTATAAGGATGATGTTGAGGGGATGCAGAAGGTTCAAGGATGGAGAACTGCTCTAACAGCTGCCGCAAATCTAAAAGGATATGATATTCGCGACGGGTGAGTTGAAAACACATAATATGTTTCTATTACCCTGAGCTATAATGTTTCCTATTTAACACGCTCTTGAACATTAAAAATATGAAAATGCTTTCTAATACTTGACTTTCTCACATTGTCAACAATCAATCTCTTATTTATGTAGGATTGTATCAGAGAAAATTCAGCAGATTGTCGACCAAATCTCTTCGAAATTTTGCAAGAGTGCTTGTTTTTTATCTTATTTGCAAGATGTCGTGGGAATAAATGCTCATTTAGGGGAACTAAAATCCCTACTTCAAATAAAAATCAATAATGTTCAGACTGTAGGGATCTAGGGAATATGCGGAGTTGGTAAGACGACGATAGCAAAAGCCATCTGTGATACTCTATCTCATCAATTTCAAGCAGCTTGTTTTCTTGCTGATGTTAAAGAAAATGCAAGAAAGAATCAACTACATTCCATACAAAATGCCTTTCTCTCTGAATTGTTAAGAAAAAAAAGATAATTACGTCAATAATAAGTATGATGGGAAGTGCATGATTCCGAACAGACTTTCTTCAATGAAGGTATTGATTGTGCTTGATGACATTGATGAAAGAGATCATTTGGAGTATTTAGCAGGTGGTGTTGGTTGGTTTGGTAATGGCAACAGAGTTATTGTAACAACTAGAAATAGACAATTGATAGAGAAGGATGCTGCAATTTACGAAGTGCCTGCACTACCTGATGATTATGCTATGCAATTGTTCAATCAACATGCTTTCAAAAAAGACGTTCCAGATGAGTGTTTTAAGAAGTTCTCGTTGGAGGTAGTAAATCACGCTAAAGGCCTTCCTTTAGCCCTCAAGGTGTGGGGTTCTTTGCTGCATAATAAAGGCCTAACTCAGTGGACAAGAACTGTAGACCAAATAAAGAAAAAGTCTAATTCAGAAATTGTTGAAAAACTCAAAATAAGTTATGATGGGTTGGATCCCGAAGAGCAAAAAATATTTCTAGATATTGCATGTTTCTTTCAAGGAGATGATAGGAAAAAAGTCATGCAAATTGTTGAGAGCTATGATTCTGTAGCTGAGTACGGATTGGATGTCCTAATCAACAAATCCCTTGTGTTCATCTCTAAATATGGTAGAATTGAAATGCATGACATGATTGAAGACATGGGCAAATACATATTGAAAATGCAAAAAAGATCCGAAAAACCTAGCAGAATATGGAATGTTGAAGATTTCGAAGATGTGATGGTGGACAATATGGTAAGTAGACTAAACAATGCAATTCTATTCATACTCCAAAAACATATTTGGCCAATTCCAATTATTTATTCCTCTGTCACAAGTCATTTAAGTTGTTTGCTTCAGTTGGAGAATATAAAATAGCTTTTATTCGTCAATTAGCCATTTCAAATTAACATTAACTAGCTTTTATTTAATTTGTTCATACTAATTTAATCAATAATTTTTTAAAAGCTAATATCACCCATTTATTTACCCTAAGTATTTTTTATTAGTAAAAATTCATAAATGAAAAAATAAAATTTAGGAGGGCCAAAACTTACCTTACTAATTCACTTGATCATTGATTAATTTTTTTCATTTAAAAGATGATAGTTATTGGCACTATTTCAGTTACCATTTTGTTTTATGAGAGCATGTAAAACTTTTTAACTTGAGTCCAGTAAACTTCTCAGAAAATGTACCATTAAAAAAAAAAAATTAGGCAAAGCACTTCTCTTAAGGGACATATTTCTTAACTAATATTTGTACCTCTTCAAGTGCAATACAAAAATTTGCATTTGGGGGTAGAGTATGAAAACAATGATATTGATAAGTGTTTTACTCGAAAAGATAATTGAAAGGAAAATGACTGAGTTTTCAAAAAATCGATTAAACTTATGAATTAAGAGAAATCGAATTTCCAAAAGAACAGAGTCGCCACTTAATTTTTTTAGTAAAAATCAAGAAAAAAAAACTATAAGGTTTTCAAAGGATTTAAACAGATAAAATCAATTGAAAATAAAAGGGTTCGAGTTCAAATGTACATTCCGAGAAGGTATTAGGCCCTCGAAATGCCCGCTAACTTGCGGTTGACCGGCGATTTGACTAAAATGACTTTGACTAATTTAGCTGGGTAAAAGAACTCATTTATTTCGGCTTATTTATTTATTACTACTATTTTTTGAATCAATTATTTTTAAGGGAAAATAAACTAAAGGGGGGTCATTCTAAAGGGGAGTAATTTATGTTGACAAGACTAATATTAAAATATAAAAAAAAAACTAAGTAGTAAAATATATATACTTTTATTTTTAAAAAGAATGAAATGACTATCATCGGGAATTTAATTAAATTAAACCATAAGATAATTAAAGTGTTAGTCAAATACAAATAAAGTAAGTAAGAGAGGGAAAGGAAATAATCAAATTTGGACCAAAGGCCCAAATTCCACAAATCTTGGACCCTGCTGAAATTTCCTTGGGCCTTTACCCCTTTTCATTCTCACTTATCCCGATATACACCCAAATGTATATTTAAATGTATACACCGTGTATATCGCTGACCCTCGGATTCCGGACCTGTAATATTGGATGAACTTCGTGTTTCCACACTTTTCACCTGTATTTTCACGTTTTTGATATGTATATCACTACATTTTCTACCGTATATCACTGTATACAGCAAGTATATCAGTGTATACAGCCCCCTTTTCGGGCTTTTTTGCTTCCGAAACCTGCGTATCTGCCTTCAACCTGTACCTTGCTACATTTTAGACCTGTATACCGTGTATACTAAGTGTATACGGGATGTATATTATTATATATAATAATGTATGAAGCCCATTTGACTTTTCGAGGCTTGCAATCTCCTTTTCAGCCTCACACTTGCTACTGTTTTGGTGAAGGATGACTCAACAGATGATGAGTTTTTAATCAAACTCGAAAATGCCAACATAGAGTCCAAGTTTGGACCCAATTGATGTCACATGCAACATAAACAAATAAAATAAATACATAAGCAACAACTTATTCTCTTATCATGAAAAGTTTAACTAAAACAAGTATGCCACTGTTTCCTACCTTAGATATCCTAAAGAAGACATAAAAAAATCTCTCATGAGATTTAAGTAAGATAGGATAATTTAAACTTTGATTATTCAACAACATTATCGTAAAAGACGGGTCTATAAATCAAGGACAGTGGGCAACAAACATTTGTAGATAAACACAAGCTAAAATTGAAATCAAGTTATTAACACACTTTTTCAAAATTTAAGCTAAGACAAGGAAGGAACATGCAAAACTAGTAAAGAAAAGATTCAATATAAAATTGGTAACAACTAACTTCAAGTAAGAAATGGCAACGGAAAAAGAATTGGAACATTTCAAAGATCATGTTCATTGCTTGAAGAAATTAAAATAAATTAACAAGGAGATTTAGACAAAGCATAAGTCCGATTGATCATATTAATGCATAGCTAAAAAGAAACAACACTAGCATGAAGATAGCTTGAAAATAGAGCAAATCAATGAGTAAGTCAAACTTAGACGAATTAAAACTTAAACGGGAATGAACCGGAAACAGACTGTGATCTAAAACGAACCAAAGAGCGAGAACAAATTCACAAGGTGATGAATCACATGACTATGTACCACAAGGAATCAGGGTGGGAATTAAATACATCTAAAAATCTCATATAAGAGCATTTCAACACCAGTAAGGAACAAATAGCAGCCAAGTCCATGTCAAAATCCATTCATCATGTATTGAGCCTAAAGACATGCTAAGATAACTACTTTAATATCCTAAGACTTCACATATTCAACACTCAATAAAGATAAGATAGAGGGAGCCGAGAGATTTCATAATGAACACATCAACGATAAATAGATTAGAAGAAACAATTTCTAACTAATACCCATCAATCCATAATACTCTTTTAAGGACACATAAACCGAAATCCATAAAGAAGACTGAAACTAAACATAAATTATAAGAAGAGTTTACCTCTTTCTGGGCAGCAAATCTGGGACCAACGAGCAAGAGAGCAGGCAACTTCCACTTCTCCGACGGAGCTACGATGAATTCCGGCAAAAGCTTTGAAGAAAGCTTCCGAAAAGAGGATCTAAAAATAAATCGACTGACTCACAACCATGCTATTCTTGCCTCAATTTTTTCTTTGATATTTGTATTTTTCGTCCCTAATCCTAGCTCACTCCAACCTATATTTTTTCCAATTTTTCTTCCCTACGAATTGTCCACTGTTTTCTTTAACGATTGTCTCTCACCCCCAAATTTTCAAACTCCAAAATCCCCCTTTACAAAGAAGAAGAGGGCAGCCTTTAAAGGAAAAAAAAGATTCTAAATTGGAGGGAAACGGATGAAAATCCCTTAAGAAATGGACCCACTTTTAAATTCAAATTCAAAATTCTTTTCACCATTAAAAGGAGACAAACTTTTTCTGAGATTTCCGCCCCATTCCCATAGAGGAAAGAAAAGATGGAGGGCTATGATCAAACCGTCGTCCTTGAGGAGATACGTGGCTCGATCTCAAGCTTGCAAGGACGATTCCGCGTGCCTGGTTGCTGGAATTGCACTGCTGGAACAGTACTGGGTTGCTGCTCATTCTGGGTTTGGCAGAGTGAGGAAGAAACAAGTACATGGGTCGGTTTTGGAATTTGCTGGGTTATGGTTTGCATTGGTATTATTTTGTTGTATTGTTGTTTGTTGTAAGATGGGCCTTTTGAATTGGAATGGGCTGCAGGGAAATGGGTTGGCTGATTTGAGCTGCTGGTTTGAGAAAAAATTGGGCATGGAATGGGATCTGAATTTTGGTCAAATTGGATAA
>JAJOOS010012741.1:0-17512 GCA_029582725.1 Solanum chiquidenum
AATTAAAGATGTTTCCGAAGCACATTTTTAACAACTTTTTGGGTCAAATTCAAATATAATCATTTCATTAGTTCTCGACTCCAAACTCACATGTGAGGCTCTAGTTTTACTCTATCATTTTCCGAGTCGTTACAGCACCAATGCCAAATCATTAGGCAATTCAAGCTCATAAGCAACTTTATCAACACGTCTCAAAATCCGATATGGGCCTACATAACGCGGACTAAGCTTTCCTTTCTTCCCAAATCTCATTACACCCTTCATGGGTGAAATTTTCAAGTAAACCCAATCATGAACATCAAACTGAAGATCTCTTCTTCTAACATCGGCATAAGACTATTGTCGACTTTGGGCTTTTCTCAACCTCTCTCTAATAAGTTGGACTTTCTCCATATCCTCATGAACTAACTCGGGTCCTATCAAGGAAACTTCACCCACCTCAAACCAACCTATAGGAGATCTACACCTCCTACAATAAAGGGCCTCAAATGGAGCCATACCAATACTAGAGTGATAGCTATTATTATAAGCAAACTCAATCAATGGAAAATGGTCATCCCAATTTCCCTTGAAATCGATGACACATGCTCTTAACATATCTTCCAAAGTTTGGATAGTTTGCTCCTCTTTCCCATTGGTTTGTGGATGAAAAGTCGTGCTAAGCTTAACTTTAGTGCTAAGACCCTTTTGGAAAAACTTCCAAAATTGAGAAGTAAATTGAGTACCTCTATCAGAGATGATGGACAAGGGCACTCCATGTAACCTTACCATTTCCCTCAAATACAACTTAGCATAGTCTTTCGCCGAATAAGAAACTTTGACGAGAATGAAATGAGCCAATTTTGTTATTCGGTCTACTATAACCCATATCAAATCATATTGTCGCCGGGTGGGAGGCAAACAAACAATAAAGTCCATATTCAAATCTTCCCACTTCCAAGTAGGGATACTAATGTCTTGGGACAAGCCTCCTGATTTTCGATGCTCAACTTTCACTTGTTCGAAATTAGGACACTTAGCCATAAATCCCACATTATCTTTCTTCATCCCATTCCACCAATAGATCCCCCACAAGTCACGGTACATCTTGGTGGTTCCCGGTTGAATGGAATACCGAGAACTATGGGCTTCTGACAATATATGTGTCCTCAAATCATTGACATTAGGAACAGTCAAACGACCTTGATATCTGAGTACACCATCTCCCCCTTGGGATAAATCCTCTACGAACTTCTTAAGCACTACTTCTTTCAATTCTACTAAAGTTGGATCAAGACATTGCTTAGTTTTCACATATGTCACAAAAGACAATTCTGAACCATTGTGGACCATAACACCACCCTTGGTAGAGTCTACTAAATGAACACCCAATTGGGCCAATCTATGCACATCTCATACAAATGCCTTCTTATATTCTTGTACATGGGCAACACTACCCATCGATAATCAACTAAGAGCATCATCTACTACATTTGCCTTACCGAGTTGATAGAGAACACTCATATCATAATCCTTAAGTAACTCAAGCCACCATCTTTGATGAAGACTCAGATTCTTCTAATTAAACACGTATTTGAAACTCCTGTGGCCAGTAAACACATCTACATGTACACCATACAAATAGTGCCTCCAAATCTGTAAGGCAAAAACCACCGCCACTAATTCAAGATCATGGGTAGGATAATTCTTCTCATGAACCTTATGTTTCCTTGAAGCATAGGCAATGACTTTCCCATTTTTCATAAGCAGGCATCTTAACCCAATTCTCGAGGCATCACAATAAACAACAAAATCATGTGTCCCTTCCGGTAAAGTCAACACCGGAGCGGAAGTAAGTCTATCTTTCAATTCCTGAAAACTCTTTTCACATGCTTCGGACCATATGAATTTGGCCTTCTTTTGAGTCAAAGCATTCAATAGAGAGGCTATCAAAGAGAACCTCTCAACAAATCTTCTGTAGTAACCATCTAAACCCAAGAAACTTCTAATATCCGAAGGGGATAAAGGTCTAGGCCAACTTTTGACCGCATCCGTCTTCTTAGGATCTACCCCAATACCCTTACTTGAAACAAAATGGTCAAGAAAAGCTACAGACCTTAGCCGAAACTCGCGTTTGCTAAGCTTTGGAAAGAGTTATTGGTCCTTGAGAATTTTCAACACAATCCTCAAATGATTGATGTGATCATCCTCACTTCTCGAATAAATCAATATATCATCAATGAACACAATTGCAAACATATCAAGGTATTGTCTAAACACCCTATTCATCAAATCCATAAATCTCGCCAGAGCAATAGTCAAACCAAATGACATAACCAAAAACTCATAATGACCATACTGGGTTCTAACAACCATTTTTAGAATATCATTATCTTTCACCCTCAATTGGTGATAACCGACCTAAGGTCAATCTTAGAAAAGTAACTCGCTCCTTGGAGTTGGTCAAATAAATTATTTATTCTTAGAAGAGGATATTTATTCTTAGTGGTCACCTTATTCAATTGCCGATAGTCAATACATAGACGAAGTTAACCATTTTTCTTCTTAACAAACAAAATTGGAGCACCCCATGGAGAGATACAAAGTCAAATAAGATACTTATCCAACAAATCTTTCAATTTCTCCTTTAATTCCTTAAGTTCTACCGGAGCCATTCTATAAGGAGGAATAGAATTAGGCTGCGTATCTGGAAGAAGGCCAATACCCAAATCTAAATCCCTTTAGGAAGGAATACCAGGTAAATCATCTAGGAACAGTTTTGAAACTCATTAACAACGGGGACCGACTCAAGAGAAGGGGTTTAGGAATCCATATCCCTCACCCTAACTAGGTGGTACACACAACCCTTAGAAATCATCTTTCTAGCTTTAAGACAAGAAATAAACCGACCTTTCGGCACATAATTCCCTCCCTTCCACTCTAGGATAGGCTCATTTAGAAACTGAAATCTGACTACACGGGTTATACAATCTATAGAAGCAAAACAAGAGTGCAACCAATCCATACCCAGGATAACATCAAAATCTAGCATATCAAGCTCTACTAAATCAACAAGAGTAACTCTATGGAATAAGGAAATGGGACAGTTTTATAAACCCTCTTAGCCACAATAGAATCACCAGTAAAAGTAGAGACAGAAAAAGGATCTAACAACACATCAGTGAGCTCATCAAATCTCATAGCCACATATGGCGTCACAAAAGACAAGGTAGCACCGGGATCAATTAAAGCATAAACATCAAGTTGAAAGACTTTCAACATACCGATAACCACATCGGAAGAACCCTCTTGTTCACCACAAGTCTAAAGTGCATAGAACCTATTTTTCTTGGGAGCATTAGTACTCGAACCACTTGGACCGTATTAAAGATACGGTTGAGCCCTATGTTGACTATCTCCCTAATTCTCAGCAACTGGAGGACAATCCCTTATCTTATGGTCCATCTTACCACAACCAAAATAGGCATTGGAACCCGCTAGACATTCGCCCTCATGCTTTCTTCCACACTTAGCACAATTTGGCAATGAAAACCAACTATCACCTCCTTAAGGCTTAGGGTTAGACACCCTCTCTTTGTTGAACTTAGGAGCATTAGAGGAACCTTTCCCGAAAAACCTTTGTCGATACCTAGGACGACCATGTCCATCGGACCTTGCATGAGAGAAATTACCACCACCGGTTCTAGTCCTTTTTGTCTCCCTGGACCTCTCTTTAAGTTTATCCTCTTCAATCTGTTGGGCATGAACCATGAGATGATAAAGATCTATGTCATAGACAAGCATGGCCATACGACACTGTTTCACTACTAACTCGGGCACACCCGAAATGAACTTGCTCATCTTTGCCCTAGAATTGACAACTATAGAAGGAGCATATTTTGACAATTGAGTGAACCTCAAAGAATATTCTTTAACACTCATGTTCCCTTGTCGGATATTGATAAATGATTAACGTTTGAAGCACACCTCATCCAATTCTAAGTGCAAACGATCGTTAAGTAGTATAAAACCCAATGAAGAGTTGGGGTCAAACCAATAGGGAGCGATACGTGTTCAAATTCAATTAGGAAGTACGAACGTGGTTTAATCAGCTATAGGAATAGAAATTATCGAAAAAGACATGTAAACAAGTCTACAGGGGGTGACATTAATGTCAGATGGGGGGTTTTTGGTTTGCAAGTATCAGCTACAACGTGATTAAACAACAATGAAATAACAATATAGAGAGGAATTCTTGGGATGTGATTGATTATAGTCAAATTTCGCTATATGGGTAACTGAAACTATTAATAAATAGCTAAATATCAGTGGGTAAGCTGGGCTATAATTGAAATAGCTTTCTCTCGAACAACTTCTTCGATTCAAGTGATTTCTCTCGAACATCAACAAGCTTAACAAATAAGAACAACCCACAACCTTAATACATCCTCTCTCTCTCGCAAGATGGGTAGGAGTTGGTTTAGGATTCACTCTTTTGAGCTGAACCCACATCAACCAAATACCTACAAATCATTAATCAAAAGCTTTGGTTCAAAAACCTCTTTCTCAAGCAAGCTAAGAACTCAAAGTTAGAACTGCATTTGCAACTACAATTCATAGATTAAAACACAGCTAATGCTTAAACCCACTTCAATATAGAATTTAAATTCGTAGTAATCAATACCCATAAGCTAATTCAACCCATAATTACATAATCACACCCCAAGAATTGGGTTTTAGCCACACATCATAAAAACAGAAAAACGGTTACCAAATGCATTAGCCATGGTATTGGTAAGAGTCTCCAAGCCTTTACAATGATTTCAGAGAATGAAATTCGAAGACCCACTTTCCAAATCCTCCAAAAGTGTACAATTGGAACTCAAATATTTTGAGAAAACTCTAAGTCTAGAATGGGAACTCTAATATCTAGGAGAGAACTCTAATATCTGGCCGAGAAGTCCTCAAAATTACATTTAAAATCCAATTTATAGTTTCCAAAAATTAAGCCTGAAAGTCCACTCAGTGGATTAAGTCGCGCCTCGCTGAACCGATCGGCGATCCGCTGAGTGTCCTATTCCATCGTCATTTCACATTGGCATTCAAATCTCATGTCCTGTAACTTTTGGCGAACCAAATTGTTGTCATAAAACTGATTAGCGATTCACCGACTGCCCATATATGTCACCGATTTGGTTTCTTCCCTCAAGGCTGGCACACTAGAACTTTGGGCGGTCAGAAGAGCCACTCGGCGGTTCGCCGAGTGGTCTTGGCGATCACCAGGCTTGTTTTGTTCCTTTTTGCCTGTTAGTGTCTTTTCTTTGCTCCTTAGTCCACATTCCTAGAAATCAAGGCTTTAACATCAGTTTCTAGCACAAATTTTCTATTGGAGGACACTAAAACTATCAAAAGAAAGCCCTCAATGAGTCCAAATCTCGGACTCATCAACACCCCCAGCTTAAACTTTTGCTTGTCCTCAAGTAAAACTCAAGATCAGCAGTTCAATAAGGATGTCTACAAATAGTGTTGCATAAGACTCAACATAAATGCACACAATAAGGTTCAAATTACTCATACAATGATCAATTGTGAACTCAATGATTCAAATTGCGACTCACCATTATCAAAGATGCTGAAGTTCACAATACTTGCTTCAAATGCAAGTTCAAGCTAAACAAAAGTACTCAAATGCCCTCACAACAAAGATGATTCCACATTCACACAAAATTTCTCAATAATTTAAAGTCCCAGAATCACATACAACTCTCACACTTACAAAGATGAACACATGCATGACTTCACCCATAGGTTTGCCCTTATTTTCCATTCAACATTCGTTTCAGCTTACTCAAGATCACAAAGGTCTTTTCAAGGCTTGTAACGGGGTTGAGTGTAAATGTATGGTCATTTAGGCTTAGTGGCTTCTACCTTCATGAAGTATGGTCTGAACATCACTTTGCTCCTTTTCTTTAACATTTCAAACATGCTCATAATCCACCCCATTATTCAACTTCATATGAACCAGCGGATACCCCATTTCTTTTGCAATTTTAACTACTTTATTTCACAACTTTTTTGCTATTTTTCTTTTCTTTCATCTTTTTCAACTCCTTTTTTTTTTCTCTCAGTTTTTTACATGGAGGGGTTCCATCTTTTTCAAATCAATCACACAAATGGGGATTTCTTACATTTCTTGACTTTCCTTCTCTCTTCACCACACCCCCAACTTAGGCTTTAGGCCTAAGTTGGCTATTCAAAAAAACTGTACTTCATGAAAGTTATGGGTGAATAGACAAAGAGAGGTCACAATTGCTCAAGTTTCTTCCAAGAAAAAGGGTAAGGCATAAAAGGTGCCAAGCAAGGTTCACACATCTCACAAAGTTGACCACAAAAGAGGTATATTGTCAAGTTGGTTCACTCTTCAAAATTCTTGCTTGAGATCATTTCAAGTGTTTGCATCACTCAATCAACCGGAACAAAGGGGTAAATTCTAGGTGTCATCACACACAATGTTCAAAGTAATCTCATCACACAAGGCATTGGTACTAATATCAAACAAGACTCTACACTTTCTAGCTAGCGTGCAATTTTCATCACAGGAGACTCATTCGAAAACCGGCTATTCACAATGAGATGATAAAAGTTCACATATTGTTGATACGCTCAAATTACGCCTCCCTAAAGAAGCATAAGCGATCGTTATCAAGTAAAGAACCCAACTTGTAGGTTGGGGTCGATCCCACGAGGAAAATGGTTTAGACTTGACTTTAATCAACAATTATATTCGTTTAGTCATATTACTTCCAGAAACAAGTAATTAAAAGGGAGGGGGATTTGTGAAATAGATTGTAAGAATTCAGCAAGTAATCAGTAAAAAAAGTCAATTTTGGTTGTTATCAAGATGAGATAATTAACTAGGGTATATGTGTTCCCCACAAACTCATAACGCAGTAATCCTAGTATTAGCAATCCTTTCCTAGTGTACTACATGCAAAGTGATAAGTTAGGTATCTCTAAATCCTTGGTCCGGCATCTAGAGAATTTCACCCCGTACCTTGGTCTAGCTACGTGTGTATAATTTACTAACTCTTATATTTACCTCATATTAGACATCACATTGATGTTTCGATTATTTATTACTTCGCATCAATCGACACTAGACTATTAGATAGTATCAAACTAAATCTATGTTTATAATTCTTTTCTTGTTGATTACCTCCTTGGTACGGCAAGTAGAAACAAGGCGAGTTCTAACGTTTGCAACTGCTAAAGAGACTTCGAACCGAAAGAATTATCAATGCATGCAAAACACTATTCAAGAATTGCTTATTTACTATTCATACTTTGTTAATCACTGATGGTTCCCACAACCCTAGTTGTGGAGTTTAGTTACCCATAATCATATGAAAACAATTCATTGTTTTAGATGAAAGAATTATGAACTTACGTAATTAAGAATAACAAACCCAGAATTTCAACTTGAATTTCAAAACCAAAATCTTCAAAACCAACTTAGGAAATCAAGAATTGCTAAAGGTGCAAGTTAATCTCTCAAGCCAAAAACTAGAATTAAAGTAATAATGTCTAACCCCCCAAAATGAGGTTTACATACCCTATTTATAGAAAACAAATCCTAAAATAAAAAGGAAACAAAATAAGGAAATAAAACTGCAGGACACGTCTCCATTCCACGAGGCTGACCTACGGTTTGTAAGTTGAGTGACGGTCCATAGGTCTCTTTCGTGGCTCCATACTTAGCCAATTTGAAATCTTCACAAATCCACCTCTCTTAGTCAGCTTTCACGAACTAGCAACACGGTTCGTCAGTGAGACGACAAACCGTCAGTCACCTCCGTCGCTCCATACTTAGATTATTTCAACTTAGGTACTGGAACCACTCCTCTTATCACTTCTACGGAGCTGCATGACGGACCGTAAGTCATTCGACGGTCCGTCAGTCCCCACCTTGGTTCCACACTTGGTCAGATTTCCATGAGCTTCCATCTTTCCATGCCTGGTCATCCCACGACCCTCATCTACAGGGCGTCACTCATCCTTCGGTCTGTAGGTGACTCTTTTCAGCACTTGCCTCAGCTACATCTTCATCTTTTCACGCCTGAGTTTATTTCCCAAAATTACAACAAAAAACACATAAAACTAACACAAAAAATGCCTTAGACATTCACAAATCCTAAGTGAAACGTATCAATTGTACCATAAACTCACGGTACATCAACACCCTCAACTTAAAATCATTGTTTGTCCTCGAGCAACACATTATGACTCTAAACGACACTTGTACGGAAGCAAACAATTTCAGCTCAAGCAATCACATGGCTCTTCATCCCGACTCTTATTTTGAGTGTGACTTTGTTCTCTTAGACTCAAACAAGCTAATTTGTTCAGATCCAAACATGACAATGATTGACCAAGCAACACAAACCTCCATAGTATTACTATCACCAAGGTACCGATCTTCCGACAATATAACTAATGCCAATGTTATTCTTGGTACATGGAGTTACTCAACACTCACGCTCAGAAATAATTTCAAGTACAGTTGGTGCTTAATGCCATAGACTTGCCCTTATTTTCACTGCTTAGACTCTCCAAACTAGACTCTAGGATCACTATAGGGCCTTAGTGGCTTGTAACGTAGGCTTAGGGTCAGATGTGGTACATTTGGGTACTTTTAGTGAATTTCTGCCCTCCTTGACATTACTTTGTGCTTTCAACCTCTTTCCTCTTTTCCTTGATTCATGTCAACCACGAATGTGACTTCCACTTTGTAGCTCTTGTACTTTTTAATTGCATCTTTTTCTTGCGTTTTATTCTTCTTGTTTTATTTTCACAAATGTCGCATCCTCGTTCTAGGTTTCTTTTCTTTACTTTTCTTTTCTTTTCTATTCTTTTCAATATCAAACTCTTTTCATACCCATCTTTCTTTTGGTTTCCTCTTTCATAGCCACCCTCGACTTATGGATTTTCCATGAATTAAGGTGCACAATACCCGATGTCGGATCAGGGCCAAGAACGAGGTCATGTTTGCAGTAGCCACCCTCAACTTAGGCTTTTGGCTTGAGTTGAGGTACACATGTCCAAGGAGGGACCAGGGCCAAACATTAGATTTTGGGAGGGTGAGTTAGGGAGTTAGAAAGAAATGATCTATTTTAGGCTCAAAGTATTTGGATCGAAGGGAATATTCTTTTCATTTGGTCAGACTCTTTTTAGGCAATTTAGTGGACTATTTAGAACAAGGGCCTATGATCACTTCCTAGCATCTAGAGTAGATTATCTTAGCAGGACCAACCGATCAAGTTCAAGATTGGCACACAACTGTTTGAACAATCAATCATTCTCTCACTCACTTGGTACATAGTTACATTATCAGATTGTTGGAATACCCAGTTTAAGTTAAGCGTAGGTCATGCAGTTAGTTCATTCTTATGTCATCTTCAGAGCCAACACATTCAACTTATTCTAGCCTCCTGACTCTTAGCACACAATTTTAAACTTGAAGATTATGTCATCATGCTTCATATTTTGCTTCTACACATACTATTACTATCACATGCCGGTTCAGTAGAAAATAAATAGTCTCTTGGGGAAAAAGAACACAGACAAGAAAATCCTAAGAGAGGATTATGAGTTGGGTTACTCAGACTTCACCTTATCACTCACAAACCATTTACCCCAACCCCAGCAAAATAAGTGCAATTATCCCAATGCAAAAAAAATAGTAAAATCAAAAATAGGTTTGGGTGAAGCAAACCTGTGGCGCATGGCGCCGATGCCTCATCAACAAGCGGGTAGGTCCGGTTTCCCAGCCTCTGCAATAGAAGTAGCGGGGTCACCCTCAGTAGTGCCCGTATTTTCTGTCACAACACCCTCAGTAGTGCTATCCATCAGTCTCACTACACCCTCAGTAGTGGGAAATGAACTCAACGCTCCGACCATCATCTCATGGGCTCTCTGCTCCCGTAACCGCTCATCTATGATGGAAGCTTTCGTGTCCGCACTTTCTAACTTGCGCTGCTTCCTACTGGCCTTTTCGATGCATCTTCCCAAGAGCACGTGTTGGCTGCTCCTCCACCTCATTCCCACTAAACAGTGGAGCCAGAACTGTATCATCGCCAAGTGCAGAGGGTGCAGCCTGAGGCTCAACAACGAGTGTAGCAACAATGGCATCCACATCAGTTAGCCTGAGGCTCAACAACGAGTGTAGCAACAATGGCATCCACATCAGTTCGGAGGCAAGCTATATCTGTCCGGAGGGCAATCATATCAACGGTGGGAGCAGTCCTATCAAACAATATCACCTCAAAGTCATCTAAGCGTGCATGAACAACTTGGACCTTCTGGTCCACCATCACCGCCATCCTCTTTTCCGCTCGCTCATCAGACTCGGAAATCAATTTCCTCATCCATGGATTCAGGTGATGTAGTAGGGTGTCCATCTGGCCCTCCAACTTCCGGACTCAAGCCAATGGTAGCATAGTCTTTCCGGAGAGGGTGGCTGAGATGAGCTCGGGGGCTGGCTGGCCGTCTGAGAAGAGAAAGTTGGGTGCTCATCAGTCGGAGCTGTAGTGGGGGGCTCATCTCCATGTATCTTCCCCACAGTGTGTATCAGATCCTCGCCCATAGGTACATCGACTCGAGGCCCTCCTCGTGGTACTGCCACATTCACATCATCCTGAATCAACCCAATGTCAAGGGTCCCAGTCGCATGCACCAATTTATCACAGTGCCAAATAGGCAGTCCTGCATCCTGGCAAAGCTAAAAGATCATACAGGGGAAAGGGTAGGTAGTTGTTGTCTTGAAAGACCTCTTATGAAATTCTCCCAATAGTAGCCGGGGGAAATATATATCCAATCCAGCAACCAGTGCAACCACCATGACCGTTCTATCCCATGTGACTATATTATCAGCCATTGTTGGTGACAATCTATTTCGGACCAATAGCCACAAGTGTGGGAATTGTTTTAAACTTTTGGGCTTTTAAATAGAGGGAGTCCGGGTCGGGTCAAGCAGACTGGGGTTTTGACCTATGAGACCCAACTGACGGTCCATAGGTAGATCTACGGTGCGTAGGTCGGTACCGTAGATCACCTCACACTTGGAAGAATTTAGGGGCTTACCTGGGGTCTACAGATGCCATTCACGGTCCGTGGAGTGAATGATGGATCGTCGATGGGGTCCGTAGACCACTGCACCAGACATTTATCTGCAGATTCTGCTTTTCCACCCCTTCACATGTAGCAACCATTAGCCCTTTCTTTTTTTATTTTCTGTACACTTTTTAGACACGGACCCTATGCTATATCTAGCCAATACTAAAACAAAACTAAAACAACTGTATAAATGAGTACAGATAAGCAACTACTAAACGACCTATTGTTGGCTAAATTTTACATCTTGGGTTGCCTCCCAAGCAGTGCTTAATTTAACGTCGCGGCACGATGCAGGCCTCTTGATTACTCAGACTTCATCAAGATGATATGCGTCAACCACTTCTTGCACATTTTCTGTGTTTCCCAGATAGATCTTGATCCTTTGCCCGTTAACCATGAACCTTGTTCCTTCACTGTTCTCAAGCTCAACCGCTCTATGGGGAAGCACTTTTGTGAGAAAAAATGGCCCGGTCCATTTGGATTTGAGTTTGCCCGGAAATAAGCGCAACCTAGAGTTGAATAGTAGCACAAGATCACCCACAACAAATTCTCGCTTTTTAATTCTTTTATCATGATACCTCTTCATCTTCTCTTTGTACAAGGCTGAACTTTCATAAGCTTTTAGGTGAAATTCATCAAGCATATTCAAGTCATTCATTCTTTGATTAGATGCGGCGCCCCAATCCAAATTTAGCTTCTTCATTGCCCACAAAGCTTTAT
Organism: Solanum chiquidenum; assembly: GCA_029582725.1. NCBI lineage: Eukaryota > Viridiplantae > Streptophyta > Magnoliopsida > Solanales > Solanaceae > Solanum > Solanum chiquidenum. The sequence continues at coordinate 11,872 of JAJOOS010012741.1, forward strand.
GGTCTAGCTCTATTGGTAAATGGCAAAACTTCCCATATACAAGTTGTTAAGGAGACATACCTATGGGAGTCTTGTATGCAGTGCGATAGGCCCATAGGGCATCATCAAGCTTCCTTGATTCTATTAGCATTCACAGTCTTTGCCAAAATTTGTTTGATCTCTCTGTTGGACACCTCAACTTGCCCACTAGTCTGCGGATGATAAGGCGTGGCTTCATTGTGGCGGACACCATATTTCTCAAGTAGCGCCTTGAACAACTTATTACAAAAGTGGGAACCTCCATCACTGATAATCGCCCTCGGTGTACCAAATCTGGAGAAGATATTCTTTTTCAAGAATGCGGTGACACTTTTACCTTTATTGTTGGGGAGCACAACTGCTTCCACTCACTTCGATACATAATCAACCGCAACAAGAATATACTGCATCCCATGTGAACTCACAAATGGACCCATAAAATCAATTCCTCATACATCAAACAACTCTATCACCAATATAGGATTCATAGGAAGCTCTTGCCTCTTTGAAATCCCTCCTTCTCTTTCGCAACGATCACAAGACTTGGCGAAATCATGAGCATCTTGGTGGATGGTAGGCCAGTAGTACCCACAGTGCAAAATCTTATGCGTAGTCCGAATACCACTATGATGCCCACCAACAGGCGATGAATGACATGCTTCAAGTACACTCAACATCTCAACCTCGGGCACATAGTGACAAATAATCTCGTCAGCACAACTACGATACAAGTAAGGCTCATTTCTTCACATCATGCATAAACTTTTTCCTTTGGTGAAAAGATAGATTTGGGGGAACCAAATCGCTTGTCAAATAATTAGCAAAGTCTGCGAACCAAGGAATCAAATCATGAGAAGCAGCCAATACCTGTTCATCTAGAAAAACATCATTAATTTCAGCCCTATCACCAAACTTTAGCATAGCCTCTTCCTCTAATCTGGACAAGTGATCGGCAACTTGATTTTTGGTCCCCTTTCTATCTTTTACCACAAAATCAAATTCTTGCATTAACAATACCCATCTAATCAACCTCGGTTTTGCATCCTTCTTCGCCATCAAATACCTCAATGCAGAATGGTCAGTATGCACTATGACCTTAGTACCAAGCAAGTAGGATCAATATTTCTCGAATGTGAAAACCACCGCAAGAAGTTCTTGTTCAGTCAAAGTATAATTCTTCTGGGCCATATTTAGAGCTTTGCTAGCATAAAAAATAGGATGAATAATTTTCTCTCTCCTCTGTCCTAATACTACACCAAGCGCTACTCCACTTGCATCGCACATTACCTCAAATGGTTGTCCCCAATTCGGTGAAATAATGATAGGTCCAGTGACCAACTTCTCCTTCAACTCTCCAAATGCTCTCAGACAAGCATCATCAAAATCAAACTTATACTCCTTTTCGAGCAGTTTGCACAATGGATGTGCAATTTTAGAGAAGTTCTTGATTAACCTCGTGTAGAAACCTGCATGCCCAAGAAAACTTCTAACACCTTTTACAGAGATAGATGGTGGGATCTTTTCTATTACCTCTACTTTTTCTCTATCAACCTCAATGCCCTTCTCAGAAAGCCGATGACCCAGAACTATCCCTTCTTTTACCATAAAGTGGCACTTCTCCCAATTTAGCACTAGATTGCAGTATTCACACCTTTTAAGAACCTCAGCCAGATGATCCAGACATCGATCAAAAGAGTCACCTACTATAGAGAAATCATCCATGAAAACTTTAATAGTGTCCTCCACCATATCAGAAAATATCGACATCATACAACGTTGGAAGGTCACTGGAGCATTGCACAACCCAAATGGCATCCGTTTAAAAGCAAAAGTCCCATAAGGGCAAGTGAAGGTGGTCTTCTCTTGGTCTTTTGGAGCTATAGAAATTTGATTGTATCCCGAATACCCATCAAGAAAATAGTACCAACCCTTGCCTGCAAGTCTATCCAACATCTGGTCCATGAATGGCATAGGAAAGTGGTCCTTCTCTGTCCACACATTCAACTTCTGGTAATCCATGCAGACTCTCCATCCAGTCACGGGCCGCATTGGAACAAGCTCCTTTCTCTCATTTGGAACCACAGTAATACCACCCTTCTTAGGCACACACTGCACATGACATACACAACTACTATCTGTAATGGGATAAATAACTCCGGCATCTAACCATTTGATGATCTCCTTTTTCACTACCTCTTGCACAGATGGATTTAATCTTCTCTGGTGCTCGATACTAGGCTTGTGATCTGGCATGAGTTGGATTTTGTGAGAACAAATACCTGGAGGAATCCCAATAATATCCGCAATAGTCCACCCAATAGCTCGCTTAAACCTCTTTAACACAGTCACCAATCACTCTACTTGACGCGCATTTAAATCTGCCGCAATGATGACCGGCAAAGTATTATCTCTACCCAAGAATACATATCTCAAATGCGGTGGTAGAGCCTTAAGCTCCAATTTCGGTGCATCCACAATAGATGGTCTCGCGAGTGGGGACTCGCGATTCTTCATGTCTAACTCATACTTCTTTGGTTTTGACTGATATTTGCACTTATCTAGTGCAGCTACCAACTCATCGTACTCTTCAATACCATCACTATCGAAATTCATCATAACTGCTTCTAGTGCCTCAACACCTAGTCGTTCTTCAATTTGTACTTTTGCTCCACTCTCAACTCTGTAAGTCATAGCAGATACCATTTGGAGCTCACCACTCTGCTTCCTGGACCTACAAATATTGAAAGTTGCTTCTTCATTGTTCAGTTTGAACTTTATCTGCCCCTTCTCCATATCAACTAATGCATGCCCTATAGCAAGGAATAGTCTCCCACGGATGATGGGAACTTCAAAATCAACCTCACAGTCAAGAATCACAAAATCCACCAGAAAGATGAAGGACTCCACTTTCACTAGCACATCATGGAGTACACCAATGGGCCTTTTCACGGTTCGATCAGCCATAAGTAACCGCATCGTAGTAGGCTTTGGATCCCCTAGATCCAACTTCATATAAATAGAAAAAGGCATGAGATTGATGCTAGCACCAAGATCACACAATACCTTAGCAAAGTGTAACAACCTCCTATAGTACATGGAATTGTGAAAGCAGCAGGATCTTCCTTCTTCTGCATAAGAGACCTTGTAGCAATAGCGCTACAATGTTGCAATCTATCATCATCTTCAAAACTCACAGACCTTTTCTTTGTTACCATATCTTTCATAAACTTCGCATACCCAGGCATTTGCTCCAAATCTTCTATCAACGACACGTTGATGGAAAGCTGCTTCAACATAGTAATAAACCTGCGATATTTACCATCTTCAGTCTTCTTCACTAACCTCTGTGGAAAAGGTGGTGGGGGTCTAGGTATGGGAACCACTTTCTGAGATATCTCCACCTTTTTCTCTGTCGCATTCTCAGACTCCTCTCTAACCTCTACGACGTCATCTTCTTTTCTAATCTCAACATCTACCACAGACGGCGTAGGTGGATCAATGGTTTGCTTACCCCCTCGAGTAGTAACTGTCATACAATGACCATCATTCTTTGGATTTTGGATGGTGTTGCTAAGAAGATTGACAGGTTGACATGGGTTCACTATAGTAGACAAATAAATCATCTGCTGCTCTAGATGCTTTATTGAAACTGCATGGGAATCAACTTTATGACCAATACCAGATAAGTCGTTTCTGATCTCGTTCACATTCTCATCAGTTGCATCAAACCTTCTCATCATCTTATGCATCATATCTTCAATACGCGCCATATTTCCTCCAGCTTCCCTAGTACCGAATTCCCAATTTTGAGGGGGAACATAAGGTCCAACCCGATCATTTCTGTTGCCATAGTTGTTTCAGTTGTAGTTATTGTCGCGATTGAAGTTCCCATCCCTAACATATTGACCCTCTCGGTTGAAATTACCATAGTTCCGACCTTGGTTTCCTTGACCTCCGCACCAATTGTCCGTGTTGGATCCTTGGGCGTTTGGTCGGAAACCCCCCGTTTGATCATTCACCGTATAAGCATCCTCTTCATAGTAACACTCTTCAACTGGTGGTGGATTTCTATTCAAGTAGTTCACAGTATTTACCTTTTCCGCACCTCCGCTCACATGCTTCAATACCAACCCCAACTCGGTCCTCATCTGAGTCATCTCCTCACGAATCTCATCCATAGACTGGTTGTATGTAGCTTGAACGACAATGTTTCTCCCAGTATCTGACCTCCTAGTGCTCCATGCTTTATTGTTGCGAGAGTTCTTCTCCAATTTTTCTGCAATCTGCGCGTATGTGCACTCACCATATGATCCTCCAGCAACAGTATCAAGCACTACTTTATTGTTGTCATCCTGACCTCGATATAAGTATTCCTTCAGCGACTCATCATCAATACGGTGATTCGGAATACCTCTTACAAATGCAGTGAATCTATCCCAAGAGCTACTCACAGACTCTCCAGGTAATGCCATAAAATTATTGACCTAATTTTTGTGATTGAGCTTCTTGGACACTGGATAATATATTGCTAAGAACATATCCCTTAGTTGTTGCCATATATAGATTTAGTTATAAGAGAGCTCAGTGAACCATACATCAGCATCGCCTGTCAGTGATAGAGGGAACACTCGCAACCCGATGACATCCATATCCAAGTCTGGTCGACCTACACAGCTTTTGCAAACCACCTTTAGCTTGGCTATGTGAGCATGTGGGTCCTCTAATGGCTACTCCGAGAACAAGCCCCTCGCTGTAAGAATCTGCATCAAGCTACTATTCACTACAAATGTGTACCTCGGAGGCAAAGGGGGTAGGACAAGAGGTCCATCAGAGTCAGCAATATTGACATTGCCCCTATAGTTGTCATGCAGTTTTGGGCCAGGTGGACCCTGCACCCTCAATGCATCTCCCAATTGATTTTCAGCTGGAACCTGGTTGTCCCCACCAACTACCCTCGTAGGTTGCAACTCAACTGCATCACCTAGATTTCCTCCGATAGGATTAACTTGAACTCCTTGATTGTTCATTCTTCGCGCAAAGTTCGGTTCAATTCTGGATCGTAAGGAGTAAGTGGTTCACCCAGGCTCCGTGCACTTGGCATACACTAGATTCAGAACCTGAGAGAGACAAAAACAAAAAGAAAAAGTAAAATTAGGAAATATTTGACTAAAGTTCAATAATGTAGTTATAATTAATCTAAAAGCCAAATTCCCCGGCAGCGGCGCCAAAATTTGATACTCTCAAATTACACCTCCCTAAAGAAGCATAAGCGATCGTTATCAAGTAAAGAACTCAACTTGTAGGTTGGGGTCGATCCCATGAGTAAAATGGTTTAGACTTAACTTTAACCAACAATTATATTCGTTTAGTCATATTACTTCCAGAAATAAGTAATTAAAAGGGAGTGGATTTGTGAAATAGATTGTAAGAATTCAGCAAGTAATCATTAAACAAAAGTCATTTTTGGTTGTTATCAAGATGAGAGAATTAACTAGGGTATATGTGTTCCCCACAAGCTCATAACGCAGTAATCCTAGTAATAGCAATCCTTTCCTAGTGTACTACATGCAAAGTGATAAGTTAGGTATCTTTAAATCCTTGGTCCGACATCTAGAGAATTTCA
>JAJOOS010012742.1:0-14402 GCA_029582725.1 Solanum chiquidenum
AGTCCTCAATGATTCGAGGGCTATGTTATGTTTCCTACTCCTATGTTTTGAGACTTTAGCTTGCAATTGTATTTTGACTATGAGGGGAGCCTGTAGTATGTCATGGCCCCGTCCTATCTATGTATGTAGAGGTGTGCGTTGGACAAGTGTTTTGTAAATGAGCTTAGCTCTTGTTCTATGATGTCATTTTGAAATGGTTTGCCCTTAGTCCCTATTTACCGTTAATTAATGTTGAATGTACTTCCGTGACCGATGAAGTGTGATGACAAGTTTGAGAGGCTTGTTTGGGGTTCCTTCGGGTTCCTCATTCGCCATGTCACGTCTAGGCCCTAGGCTTGGGTCGTGACAACAAACCTTCTTTTCTTTTACACTTCACAATCGTATTCTACTCAAAAATCCGTAAACAAAATATCTCTCTTCTCTGCGAATCATTTTTTGAACAATGATTTATCAATTTACCTTGAACCTCCACCTCAAGTAACCCTCAAGCTACACCTTGTGCAATGTATGGGTAGCGTCCCATAGCACCACCCACACGAAGGCACCACCTTAAGGTCACCAAAAGTGAACTTACCATTCATCCTTTCCACCTTTACACAATAAAGAATATAAGACACATAAACATTACATGCATCACATCATCACATTAAGACCAACATCTACGACAACTCTAAGTCATAGTTGTGCAATGTGCAAGTAGCATCCCATACTACTACTCACACTAAGTACTCCTTTGAAGTCACCATAGACAAGGCACCTTCATTTACAATAAGACATGACAAGGAAGTAACTCATATATACAATCCAAGTATAGCATGCATCATTTACATTTAAGAATATAAGCATTTATGTCAACTTCTTCAATAACATCATTACATTAAGAGCACCTTCATTCATTTGACATTAGATCAACATTCTCATAAAAGTCATCATAAGAGCCCATTCATGTCATTAACATTATAAGGAACACACCATGACCTCTCTCAAATGCCTACCAGTGCAATGCATAGATGGCGTCCCATTCCACCACCTACCCTAAGTAGTACATCCTTAAGAGACCATAGTTCATTAACCATTATTTTGGGGGTAAGCCTTAATAAAAATAGACCAAGAGAGCTTTACATGGAATCCCGGTGTCATCCTCACCGGATAAAGAATTCCTACTTGCCTAAGGCAAGACCATTCATTTTAGCTTAAGTGGATCTACTATCTATAGACCTATGTGGGCACATAGTTATGGGATAAGGAGATTGCTACTGGATACCCCGCCTCAATTCACGATTGAGCATCCATCTCAAGAGGTTGCTACTAGATACCCCACCTCAACTCCTGGATGAGTATCCACCCCATTTCATATCCTCTCGGTGCTTAGCATTATTCCCCACAGAGTATTGACATTCATTTCATTTGTTATTGAAGAGATAAGAGATTGCTACTAGATACCCCACTTCAACTCATGGTTAAGCATCCATCTCATACCCGCATTCATTAAAAGGGAATATAGGGATTGTTACTAGACACTCCGCCTCAACTCCCAGATGCGCATCCATCCCAACCCAAAATTCATTCATTGGAAATATAATAGACTCAAAGATGATAATTTACTTTCACCTAAGAACCCCCTTATTGTGAGAAAGTCCTTTCACAACAAGTCATTACATTCATTAGAGTACAATATGAGAATAACCTTTCAAATAGTACTTCACATTCATTAACATTAACATTAAACTTCATTCATTCATTCATTCATTCATTCATTCATGTGTGTGTATGTGAGAATATCCTTTCACATAATCGCCATCATTCACAAGTGTTAGTAGAGAGATAACATTCAATCCTAACACAAGTAGCTTCTAAACAATATCATCTTTCATTCCTTTAGATCACACACATGCTTCACATCACATTCATATATACAACATAATGATAATACTTCAATTCATCAATTTATGCCTTCAATTTCATGTTCACAATGTATATAGTAAGTAAACACCTTCACCTTTCAAGTGGATAACCAATCTAATCACAATTCTATATTCAACATGAAATTAGGTCAACTTTCCCTTTTAAAGGCTATGAACACAAATCCTTAGTTCACCAACAATTTTCCACAATTAGACATAGATAATGATTCAAATCAATAATCTAAATCAACCTAAGCATGAATCCACCATCATTCATTCATAATCATCAAACCCACTTTATAAGTCACAATTTAAGAATTGAGAGAAATCATGGGTTCATAGAGTAAAAATCATCTTAAATCATCAATTAAATATAAATATAATCATAATTTATCATTTGGAAACGTTTGATACAAGAGCCCATGAGATTGAGTAAAACTTAGGGTTTTTTGTGTAGCTTGAAAACCTTGAAAACTTCTTTGAAATTGACTCTAGGGTGAAACCTAACCCTAGATGAAGGATAACCATACCTTATAATTGAATAATCCCATGAAATTGAAGAAGAAACACCTTGAAATTCCCAACCCTAGCTTGAACTTGACCTTGATCTCCAATGCAGTTTCTAGAGAGAATTTTTTTGGGACGGAGAGATTTGATTTGGGGTCTTCAAGTAATGAGGTCTAATTATATTTTTAATAGAATTAAAATATCTAAAAGCACATAAAATAATCGTCCCCATATTAATTAGGACTTGAGGTAAATTTACCAATTCACTCCTACACTTGGCCGTGCACTTGGCAGCATTGGAGGTGCCATCGACGGCTCCCCATCCACGGACCATGGATGGGTTGACGCCTCGTGCTGCTGCTCCATATTTTGGGACTGAGGCTCCCCTTTTGCAGGCCTGCACATGCCTGATCAATGCCCAAGACCCACGAGCCGTAGACTGTGAATGGGTCTCATGAATCAAGCTGTTTTGACAGCCTTTGGGCAGATGTTGGGGTCCTCCTCAAGGACCCCTTGGGTGGTCCTTGGGGAGTCGTACCCAGACGTTTGTACCCTAAACATTTCATTCTAAGTACGGGAGTCATTTCTATGAGTTTTGACCCTTATACAACACTCCACTACAAGACTTCACAACACACTAGCTCAACACACTAGTTTCTGGGCGTTATAGTTGTACCTTGACGTTTAACCCCCTAGATGCCTCCACCGTGACTTGGGACAACATCAAACACCATCAAACCTCATGACAACTCAAGGACAGACAAGTTAGGCTCTATTTTCACTAGTCCGATTTTAGAATCATTATACTACGGTCTATGGTTCTACCCACGGGCCATGGTTGGCCTTCGTGGATGGCACCTACAACTTCCAAAAGTAGATATTTGACTCATTTTGAATCGAGGTGTAACACCCCAGAAACTAGTAGGCTAAACTAGAGCTTTACATGAGAGTTCTAGAGCTTGACATGAGGATTAGAATCGTAGAAATAACTTTCCGTACTTAGAATAAAGGGTTTCAGGGTTTAACGTCAAGGTACAACTCCCAAAGGATGAACCAAGGGTCCTTGAGGAGGACTCTAGCAAAATAGCCCATGAAAAGCTGCCCAAGGTAGTGCACCCATGGAGGGACCCACAACCTATAGGGAGTCCACGCCCCATGGGTGCGGGGATTCGTGGATCATGGTTCCAGTACCTCCACCCACGGAGGACCAGCACTCCCTGGGAGTCCACCCAAGGCCCGTGGGCGTGGTCTCATGGGTGAGGCAGTGTGTAGGCTTAGGTGGCTAAGCGAATGGTTAAGGGAACTTTTTAGAACTAATTAGTTATTAAGTGGTGTCATGTAACAATAGTTTAGACCAACTATATAAGGACTTTAGACCATTAATTAAGCCATTCCAAATCATTCTCTCAACTCACCAAAAAGAAACCCAAATCCCTCTAAAAAATCCTATCTCTAGAAAGAAGAAGAGGATCAAGCTAAGTCAAGACACCATTGTTCAAGATTGCTAGGCTATGTAATGAAGTTATGATGGATTATTCATTCGTGGACTCCTTTTTTCCATGAAGATCCCAGGTTTCCCCCAATTGTGAAGATGAACCCAAATTCTAGTTAGGGTTTTCTTCCTACTTTGTGGGTATGGCTGTATGTTGATCCAATTGAGTGGATAATGGTTATTTATGATGTAATTAAATGTCTTTAGTATGATTATACATGAATTTTTGTTTAACCTAAGATTTTAAGGTGAAATTGATATAGTTTTGTTCATTCCATGAAAGAGGAAATTGAGGGCTTATATATGATCTTCTAAGATTGATGAATTACTTTTTGAATTGCTTGAGATTAGAACACCTAGATATGCATTGATTAAAAGTAAATCTTGTTGATAAGAATTAATTAGATTAGGGCTTATATGATGGATCATGATTTAGTAATTTGAGATTGAGTTTACATGATGATATATGACTATATACTTGGTTAAGAATGAAACATGTGGTTAGATTATCTAGAGAACTAGGCATATATGATGACCATGTGAGGTATTTCTTGAGGGTAAAACTTGTAGTATGAATGTGATTTCTAGGGCTTTGAGGGTAAATGCTAATATGAATGAACTAAGGGTTTTAGGGCTTTGAGAGTGAAGCGATTTGCATGTTGAATTGTATGTGGTATTATTGTGGAGGAACTTTACCAACATGACCTATCTTAAAGGTATATGAGATTATGCATGGAGTGACTTGATTACTTGAATTGTGATTTTATCCATGTCTAATGTAGTCATTCTAGATGTATTGGTTTGTTATGAGCTTTGACCCTTAAAGGGGAAATGTATCATATTGTACATGCTTTATGAAGGTTGTGTACATGCTTTAAGAACTATTTGAGAAAGTAAAATGATTATGACTATGATGTAATGGTGGTGGTGTTGAAAGTATATTCTCTCACACACACACTTATGCATGAATATGAATAAAGAAACCATGATTATGATGATGTTGTTGTTATGAATTAAAGGCTATTTTCATGAACGCATAATGAACATGATGTCAAAGGTTTTCTGACATAATGAAGATTCTAGGTTGAATGGCAATTGTCACCTAATTGAATCTAACATGAAGATATGGAAGGTTATTCCCACGCATGATCTAATGAGCTATCCTAATGAAACAAGTTAGGATTCAATAAGTATTGCATGGGAATTATGCTTAGTACCGGTGGATATTGACATGAGATGGAAGATCCTTCGTCAAAAAGGATGGGTTTGTATAAGCAATCTCTTGAGATGGAAGCTCCTCCGTCAGAAAGGGCGCGTTTCTAGTAACAGTCTCCTTATCCTATAAACTATGTGCCCCCATAGGCTATTTATCTATTGAATCCACCTAAAAGTTAACATGATGATTGTCTTACCTTAGGCAAATAAGACAACCCTTTTTTTGTGTGGGTAACACCATATTCCTTGTAATTTCACATGGTCTAGGTCGATTAAGGCTATTCCCACAAGGTCAAGAACAATATGAACTATTGTTACTCAAGGAGTTTTACTTAGTATGGATAAGATTATGGGATCTTATTCGTGCACTGCACACGTATGCTTTGAGGGTGGTTATGGTATGTTCTCTTATGTTATGAGGATCTATGTAAGGAATATGCTTATGACTTATTCTTATGATGCATGTTTAACTTTGATTGTTGCTATGATTTAATGTTTCAACCACACCTCATCAAATTCTAGGTGTCAACGATCGTAAATCAGTATAAAATTCAACTAAATTAGTTGGGGTCGAATCCCATAGGCAGCGGTATGGGTTTTAAATTCGATTAGGATGTATGAATGTGGTCAAATCAGCCATAAGAATAGAAATTGTTGATTAAAAACAAAATGAAGTTAAAAGGGTGACACGAATTTTAGATGGGGGGTTTTGGTTTTAGTTATCAACTGCAAACACTAGGAATTAACAATAAATAGACAGATTCTTGGGATGTGATCAACTATAGGCCAATATCGACATATGGGTATTTGCAACTATGAGTAAATATCTAGATATTAGTGAGTAGTCTAGGCTATAAGGGAGGTAATTTTCTCTCGAACAATTACCCCTAATCAGGTGATTTCTCTCAAACATCAACAATCATGCAAATTAAGAGCAACTCACACCTTAATCCATTCACTCTCTCAAGCTAGATGTGTGGGATTGGGTTGACGATTTACTCTCTCGAGCTAAACCCAAATCAACCCAATAACCACAAACCATCAATAAAAAATCTTAGTTCTAAAACCTCTGTCTCGAGCAAGCCAAGAACACAAACATAGAACTGTAATTGCAACTAAAAATCTTTAATTAAACCACAATTGATGATTAAACTCAGTTTTAAAAAGTATTTAAACTAACAATTAGCAATACCCATAGGCTAAATCAGGCCATAATCACATGATCACACCCCAAGAATTGGGATTTTAGCTAGACATCATAAAAAGATAAAAAACAGTTACCAAATTGATTATCCATCAACTAGGTAAGAATGATTTCATCTTCACAATTTCCCAATTTGATGAATCTCAAAGACCAACTTACGATTTCTCAAAAGTGAATTTCTTCAATCCTTCAAAGCTAAAGAAAACTCTAGAAAAAACTGTCTCCAGATCATAGAAATTAATAAAAATGATCTCTAATGTCAAAAGATACTAAACTAAATGTTCAAAAACATATTTATAGTCGTCGAAAAAAAGCTACAAAAAGCCTATTTGGCGAAGTAAGTCGAGCTCGCCGAACCACTCGGCGAGCCGTCCTTTCTCTCTCCAATCATCTTTTCACCTTGTCATTCAGCATCCTTAGGTTCTGTAACTTTAGGCAATCTATCGCGGCATCACGAAACTACTCGGCGATGAGCTGACTACTCCTTCTTGTCACCTATTTGGTTTGTTTCTTCAGGGCTAGCACACTGGATCTTTAGGCAGTGGAACTAGCCTTCGGTGATTTGCCAAATGCTATTGGAGATCACCAGGCTTGCTTTCATTCAATTCTTCGGTTTGTTTTGTTCCTTTTGTATGTTAGTGTCCTTGCTTTGTTCCTCAATCCATGTACGTGAAAATCAAGGATTTTTCATCAGTTTATGGCACAAATTAAGCATTTGAGGACACTAAATCTATTTATACAAAGCCCTAAATGAGTCCAAATCTCACACTCATCCACACCCCAACTTAAACTTTTGCTTGTCCTCAACTAAAACTCAAGTTCAGTAGTTCAAAAAGAATGTCTCAAATAGTGCTACATAAGACTGAATCATGAATGCACAAACAAAGACTCAACTTACTCATGCAAGGATCAACTGTGCACTCAAATATTCAAGTTGCGACTCACCATTATCAAAGATGCTCAAGTTCACAATACTTGCTTCAAATGCAAGTTCAAACTCAACAAAGGTACTCAAATTCCGTCACAACAAAGATGATTCCATACTCACACATAATTTCTCAACAATTTATAGTTCTGAAATCACAAACGACTGTCACACTAACAAATATGAACATATGCATGAGTTCACCTATAGGTTTGCCCTTATTTTGCAATCAACATTCCTTTCAGCTCACTCAAGATCAAAAAGGCCTTTTCAAGGCTTGTAACGGGGCTGACAGTAAAGGTATGGTCATTCAGGCTCAGCGGCTTCTACCCTCATGAAATGTGGTCTGAACATCATTTTCTTCCCTTTCTTCAATATTTTGATCATGTTCACAATTCACCCCATTATTCACTTTCACATGGACTACCGGATACCCCATTTCTTTTGCATCTTTCATAACTTTATTTCACAACTTTTTCATTATTTTTATTTTGCTTTCTTATTTTATTTCTCTTTTTCTATATGGAGAGGTTCCATATTTTTCAAAACCATTGCTCAAAGGGGGAATTTTCACACTTCTTGATTTACCTTCTCTTTTCACCACACCCCCAACTTAGGCTTTTGGGCTAAGTTGGTAATTCATACAAACCACACTTCATGGGAGTTATGGGTGAATGGATAAAGTGGGGTCACAATTGTTCAAGTTTCTTCCAAGAAAAGTATAAAGCTAAAAGGGGTTCAAGTAAGGTTCACACACCTCATGTAATACCCCAAAAACTAGTAAGCTAAACTAGAGAGTTCTAGAGCTTTGTATTAGGGTTTTAGGGTTTGATATGAGGGATAGAATTGTAAGATTATTTCCCATACTTCGAATGAGGGGTTTAGGGGTTAAACGTCAAGGTCCGACCCCCCAAAGACCAATCAAAGGGTCCTTGAGGAGGACTCTAAGAAAACAGCCCCAAAAGTTGTCAAAAAGTAGCCTCCCACGAAGGGCATCTACAGCCAGTAGATGGACCCAAGACCCATGGGAAGTGGTCATGGGTCAATGCCTTTCTTCCCCTACATGTTGAGCCCCAGACCATCACCCACTAATGACCAATACATTCCGTAGACCCACCCATGGTCCTTGGGTGTGGTCTCATGGGTGGGGACAAATTTGACGTGTAATTGTTTTAAGTTGAGACTTATGGGTTCATTTATTATTAGTTAGGGGTTAAATGGGGTCAGTTAATTAGTTATTAGACAAACTATATAAACTTAATAGACTCTTAATTTGATGATTTCCAAAATCAATATTTTAGATTCACAAAAGAACCCAAATTCCCTTAAAAGAATCTCTCTCTAGAAGTAAAGAAGAAGAATAAGAAGAAGAAGAGAAGGAAGCTAGGGAAGAATTCTTCAATTGATGCAAGCTGGGTGAGGGCTTTATTATCAAGGTATGTTGTCTTATTAATCTATGTACTCTTCCATTCATATAGCCCCCTAGATTACCCCCAATTGTGAAGACAAAACCCAATTCTAGTTAGGGTTTCTTCCTACATTGTGGGTAGTGTTGAAGTATGATTCCAATTGAGTGGATAGTACTTGTTTATTAGTGTTTTAGTATTTAATTATGATATTGTGATGATTTTATGTGCTTTCCATGGTTAACACTAGTCTTATTGATGAATTTGGTATTTTGTGAGTTTATGCCATGTAGGATTAAAGTGAAGACTTAGAGTTAATCTTCTAAAATTGATGATGTCTATATTAAATGTTAAAGATTAAAATCAAGTAGACATGAATTGAATTAGATTATAGTGTACATTAGGTATCTTGACTAGTAAAGCTTGAAGTTTAACCTTTTTGATGAATTATGACTTGAATCACTTGATAATAATGAATGTGATTAGAATGCCTTGAAATCTAGGTATATTTGAGGATTGTGAGAAGTAAAGCTTTTAGAGTAACGCTTGTAGTCATGAATGTTGAATCACTAGAGCTTTGAGAGTAAATATAATGTGATGAATAGAAGTCTAACAGGTAGAATTGTGGTGAAAACCTATACTAACCTACCTTATAAATTCTTGATTGTATAAAGTGATAGAATCACTTTAATATGGATTGATTGTCAAGGACATCCTTCCATGAGACTTGAATGTTAAGAAAGGTTTAATAGTAAATCTTGGGGTGTATGCTTGGCCCCAAGTTGATATTGACAATGATATGGAGTGTCACACAAGATAGGGTCCGGGCTCTAAGTTGAAAAGAGAACCACACTTAATTGATGTGAGTGCTATCTAAGTTAAAGGGGGAATTCTTACTTAGTAGAGTGTGGGTTTTCCCAAAGTTAGGTCCCTAGTGGTGTTAGGGTTGCAATCTCCGTATCCAATGAACTAAGACTTACTTAAAGAAGTACCTCATAGTGTTCAAAAGCATAAATGAATTTAGACATGCTTAAGTAAGTATCTCATAGGGTCCATCTTAATAATGAACTTAGACATGCCTAAAGAAGTATCTCATAGGGTTATACCTAAGAATAAACTAAGATGTGCTTAAGGCAATACCTCATAGTGTTCTAAGGACTAAAGAGAGGGAACTAGTTTCCAACCAAGAAGTATGAGTATGAGGACCTAAAAGTGGTACTTAGCATGAATAGTACTATGGGATGCTATTCATGCATCGTACAAGTATGACTTAAGGTTATTCAAGAAAGTGTTCTTTTGTATGATGTATATTGATATAGGATTGTGCTGTAGATGTCCTCCTTGTTAGAATTAACTAAAGGTGAGAGATTCCCATGGTTGTGAGAGTTAAGTTAGGGATGAAATCTTAAGATGGTTAGTATGATGGCCTATGGTGGTACTTAGTGTGAGTGGGATTATGGGGTCTTACTCATAAATTGCACAAGTATGACTTTATATTGACTAAAGCTTATATTATTTCTATATTGGGGATTATGCTTGTGACTATGTTATTATATCTTGTGTTTGTGAATTATTTCTTATGTTGACTAACCCTTATGCTATGCTCTTATGATGTTTTGCTAGTTAACATATTTACTACATTTTGTACTAATGCATACATTCCCTACATTCTCATCAAATATAGGGTTCAGAGATTTGAGTTCTATTCTTGGAGATAGGTTTCTAATGTGCAAGGAGTTGAAGATTGGGTGAGTCCTCACAACTTCGAGGACAAAGCCACTATTTCCTTTATCTATTTTATTTTAATGTCATGAGACTATTGTATGGGCTGTGTCCCAAAGGTCCTAATTCAAGTTGAGTTTAGATGGTTTGAGACAAAAGTTTATAAAGACTTTCCCTTGCTTTTAAGCAAGATTTCGATTGTATGGATAAAGATTTTTAAAATTTTATGTACTTTTCTGTTCTCATATGTTATGATATGCTAAAGTCTTATATGAGACCCCTTCAGGGTAAAGTACTCCATGTTACATCTAGGGTGTACCCTTGGGTCATGACAAACCAAGGTTTAAAATGGTTCTAGGATTGTCTCAAACCATGTCTAGTAAAGTCTTGGTCATAAATGTGAAGCACACCACATTTATGAATAGGAGGCTATTTGATGATTAGAAAATCTCATTTCTTCATTCTCTATGTCGTGCCATGTAGTTTGGCTCTAGTAGGTCTTTTTTATAATCCTTGCCCTATGGTTTTTCAGGGTATGGCTAATACAAAGGCAACTACTAGGAGGGGAGAGGAAGGCAATGATGAGCAAGAGGTTCTTCTCCAAGTTCCACACCAAGCTCCTCCTAAAGCTCCAATTGATCCTTCGAATATGTCAAATGCGGAGATTAGGTCAGCTCTCCAAATGTTGACCCAAGCTTTGACTACTCAAGCCCAAACTATGACAGCTCAAATAAATAGGGAGATTGTATCTCCAGTTGACCCAATAAGGGTGATGACCGCTTTTAGAGTAAGAGAGTTTTTATGGATGAACCCTCTGAAGTTTTATGCCTCCAAAATGGAATAAGATTCTCAAGGTTTTATAGATGAGGTGTATAAGGTTCTAGCTATCATGGTATTGATTTTGGTAGAGAAAGCAGAGCTAGCCGCTTAACAATTGAGGGATATTGCACAAATATGGTATGAACAATGGAAAGACATTAGGCCGGTAGAAGCGGACCCAATAGAGTGGGAAAAGAAGCATTCATTGATAGGTTCTTTCCCTTAGAGTTGAGGGAACGAAAGATGCAAGAATTCATTAACCTTCATCAAGGAGGTATGAGTATGAAAGAGTATTCTCTTAAGTTCACCCAACTATCCAAGTATGCTCCAACTATAGTGGTGGACTCGAGGGTTAGAATGAATAAATTTGTGATGGGAGTGTCTGAATTGCTAGTGAAAGAATGTCGTTCGACAATGCTTATCCCAAGTATGAATATTTCAAGTCTTATGGTCCATGCGGAACAAATTAAGGAACAAAAGCTCAAGAAAATGAATAGAGAGATGAAGAGGGCTAGGAACAATGAGGGGAATTTTTGTAATGCTAAGTCTGAAGGGCAAGGTAGACCTAAGTGTAAACAAAGATATTGCGGTCAAGACTCTTCCAACACCCCTAGGTTTGACCAAGACAAAAATAGTGGGTCTCCATTTACTAAATCTATTTGCACCAAGTGTGGGAGGAAACACCATGGTAAATGCCTAGCCAGTATGGATGGTTGTTTATGGATGTGGGAAGAGTGGGCATAAAATGAGAGATTGCCCGGTTCTTAAGGCTAAAGGAAGAGAAGATAAGCAAGTTGCCACTAGTGGTATAGATCCGTAGCCTCAAAAGAAGAATCGATTTTATGCTCTTCAATCTAGAGAAGATCAAGAGTGACATCCTAATGTTGCTACCGGTATGTGTTTTATTCTTTAGTGAAATCCGGATTTCTTGTTTGTTGTGACTTGTTATGTTGGACTTTGAAGTTGTCTTTAGTATGAATGATGTTTAAAAGTGTTTGTATAGGCTTACTCCCAAGAGGGAGATGGTGTGCCTATCTAGTAAGGTTATTGTGTGTTTATGTTTTGCCATGATTTCCTTATGTGCATGTTCATGAAAATGCTTAGGTCTTGATAGAAATGACTTATATGCATTGTTTTACCTCATGTTGTAGCGCATTGAATAAAGTTGCATATAGACTTCATGAGAAGATATATGAGCATGCCTTAGTTTGGAGTTGAAAGATTCCTCCTTGAATAAATGCTTTTGAGAGTAAATTGCATTTAGGCTCCATGGGTGTGTGTTGAGCATCTTTTAGTTGGGAGGTGGTAGTTCCTCCTTGAAAATGAGTAGATATAGAATTTTATGCATTTTTTGTTGGTAGATGTAGTTCTTACTCCCTTGTGTTGCATTGAATATGTTTAGCTTGAAATAATAATTTTCTTCCTTGGTTGTGTGCATTTAGAATTATTGCATGCATTACGGGTTGCTAGTCTAGGGTTGTGACCTTAAGATGTTTTTATAATCATCATTCGAGGATGAATGATCCCAAGGGTAAGATATTGTAATACCCCGAAAACTAGTAAGCTAAACTAGAGAGTTCTAGAGCCTTGTTTTAGGGTTTTAGGGTTTGGTACGAGGGATAGAATCGTAAAATGATTTCCCGTACTTAGAATGAGGGGTTTAGGGGTTAAACGTCCAGGTATGACTCCCAAAAGACCAACCAAAGGGTCCTTGAGGAGGACCCAAAAAAATAGCTCCAAAAGTTGTCAAAAAGCAGCCTCCCAAGAAGGGCATCTACGGCCAGTAGATGGACCCACACCCCGTAGGAAGGGGTCATTGTTCAAGGCCTTGCTTCCCCTGCATGTTGAGCCCCAAACCATCACCCACGAATGAGCATTACGGTCTGGGGATCCACCCACGGTCCATGGGTCTTTGTCATGGCCCAGGGGTACCCCCAAGATGTAACATGGCGTTTATGACCCCGAAGGGGTCTCATAGGATCCCTTAGCATTTCACAAACATAAGTAATAGAAATGATGCGGAATTGAACTTTTTACAATCGAAATATTTTTGTAAAATAAAAGTAGAAGTCTATACATTGTGTCATTCACCATCTAATATAATCAAGAATTCAATAAAGGTCACAGCCCTTTTACAACATATTCTCAAAGAGAAAGTAAGATAGGAACTAGAAATCAAACAACTCTTGTCCTCGACTCATGAGGACTCACCGAAAGCGTGGAGGATAGTCAATCCAATCTTTTAATCAAGAAGGAAGCACAACTCAACAACCGGGCCCTACACTTATAGAAAAATGTAGAAAATATGGGTTAGCCCAAAAATGTACTAAGTATGGAAGCCATGCAATAAAATCCTTAAAACATGCACAAAAGGGACAATTTAGCTGAAACCATGCACATTATCATTTTTAAGAGTCATCATGCACAATAGAATAAATACATAAGTTAAACCAATTCATAAGTAACCCTATGTTATACTTGTGCAATGCATAGACAAGATCCCATAATCCTATCTAATACTAAGTACATCTTTTAGGCCACCCTAATCATACATATCATACATTGACCTCATCAATAGACAATACTCATAAACAAGGAAACGTTCATGTTCATTAACTTGTAACAAGGAAAGCCACTCATAGCAACAATCCATATCATACATGCATAAATTCATATATCTTCATAGCATAAGAAAACCACACTATGACCCCATTCCAAAGCCAGCATGTGCAATGTGTAAGTGAAGTCCCATACCCCCACTCACACTAAGTAGAACTCCTTGAGAAGTCATAAGTATAGTTCATGTTCATGTAAGGAAGTTGTCACGACCCAAGCCTAGGGCCTAGACGTGACATGGCGAATGAGGAACCCGAAGGAACCCCAAACAAGCCTCTCAAACTTGTCATCACACTTCATCGGTCGCGGAAGTACATTCAACATTAATTAACGGGAAATAGGGATTAAGGGCAAACCACTTCAAAATGACATCATAGAACAAGAGCCAAACTCATTTACAAAATACTTATCCAACGCACACCTCTACATACATAGAAAGGAAGGGACCATGACATACTACCGGCTCCCCTCATAGTCAAAATACAATTGCAAGCTAAAGTCTCAAAACATAGGAGTAGGAAACATAACATAGCCCTCGAATCATTGAGGACTCACCAACAACTCGGATAAGCACCGTACTAGCCACGTGAAT
>JAJOOS010012743.1:0-10353 GCA_029582725.1 Solanum chiquidenum
CCGACATAAAACCACATGAGCTAAATGTGGAGTCCGATGTATACGCCCCATCGAGAGGACCCAATATACCCGGCCAAAGGTATAGAGGCATGACTGGCGTGATCACTAAACTGATGTTGCCCACAAAGGGGACTTACACCTACGTGGCTCGTAGTTCTGGGACTATATGGGTACGTTGAACCCTAGTCCAACATGGTATTATGCTACTCCCAATAGATTAAGTGATTAACACATTATGACTGAATTTCTGTAATAGTGGATAGCTCAAAACTGGACATGAAAAACTGAGAATGCAACAATTAATCTGATAATGATGCATTCATAAACTGAGGCATGTATAACTGAATACTGGAATATCTGACCTAGCATGTGTAATTCAATAACTAAAGAAATACATAGCTAGGGTTCTGAAATTCATGCAATAAACTGAATATTAACATACTAATCTGATTTGGATCATTCTAACAGCTAAGAACCCAATAATTCTAACATTCAAGAAACCCTAGGTCTAGTCATAATAAGGGAATCAAGAAACTGACTGAAAACTAGGGACCTAATGGGTGAAAGGACCCCACTAGTGAAATCCCACATACCTGGTGACGAATTCTACGGAGAAATCTTTCGATTTTGGGGCTGTCACTGATAGAACCTTGCTGCGTTCTTGAACTAGGGTTCTTGACCTCTCTTCTCCTCTTAGTGTTCTAATTCTTCCAAGTTTGATTAATGATTTGACTTAGGTAAGTTCTAGTTATGTTTCTAGGCTTAAACTGACTAAAATCTCATTATTTAGGGTCTAAACGACGTATCTTAGGGGTTAAACGAAATAGGAAAAGACCAAAAGACCCTTGACTTAATTATTGTCGGAGTGATCGATGGATTGGACTGACGGCGTCAATCAATCGACGGTCCGTCGATTGGGTCCGTCGATTAAATCTGCCCAACAGAGCTTCACTAAAACGAGCATAACTTTTCACTCAGAGGTCAGATTTTAGAAAACTTAGTGGCGTTGGAAAGAGGATTCAATTATCTATCATATCATAGGTCATGGGACACATAATTCCTTTTGTGCTAAAAGTTATGACCATCTGAAGTTGACCCATCAACAATTTTTAGCTAACTGGCTGTTGACCCTTACCTACGGTCAGACCTACGGACCGTGGATCGAATGACGGTCCGTGCTGGTCGATTGTAGTTCATGTCAGAGGCTGGGTAAAGAAGGCCTCGATCCACGGACACAAACCACGGACCGTGGTCTGACCTACGGACCGTGGGTCTGTCCGTGGGTCGAGACTTAGCCGGTTTTTCTGAGCTGGGTTGGGGAGGGTTTGCAGTGTAGAACCACGGACCACCAGCACGGGCCGTGGTCTGACCTACGGTCCTTGGATGGAAATCGTGAGTTGCACCTGCAACTTCTCAAAATCTGCATGTTGGTCTGTTTTGGATATGGGGTGTTACATTTAGTGTCCTCAAATGCCTAATTTATGCTCTAAACTAATGTTAAAGCGTTGATTTGCAGCTATGAAGGCTAAGGAGCAAGGCAAGAACACTATTGGACAAAAGGAGCAAACAAGCTGAATAAGTGAAGAAAAGCGATACTGGTGATCGCCAAGACCAATCGGCGAACCGCCGAGTGGCTTTTTAGCTCACCCAAAATTGCAGTGTGCCAGCCCTTGGGAAGAACCAATTTGGCGACCAAAGTGGGCAGTCGGTGAATCACCGAACGACTCTGCGATGGCAACCTTGATCGCCTAAAGTCACAGAATCCTGAAGACAAAAGGCCAATGCAAACCGGCGATGGATTGGAACAAAGGGCGGATCACCGACTGATTCGGCGAGGCCTGACTTACTTCATCCGATGGTCTTTCAGGACAAAAATTGGGCAACTATAAATTGAAATTTTAAATGAAATTTCGGAAGTCCTTACAATTTTGATTCCCTGAGTTTGACTTTTTGAGTTTTGATTGGAGACTTTGAAGCTTTTGAAGCCTAAACTTGAAGATTTGCAAGTGGATTTTGGAATTTATTCAATTTAGACCATTGTAAAGACTTGGAAACCTTTACCCAGATCATGTCTAATGTGTTTGGTAACCATTTCTCTCTTTTTATGATGTGTAGCTAAAACTCCAATTCTTTGGGTGTGATCATGTGATTATTAGCTTAATTATCTTATGGGTATTGTTGTTTAATGATTTAATTATTGTTTTAATGTGGATCTAATCATTAGTTGTGTTTTAATCCATGAATTATAGTTGCAAATGCAATTCTAGCTTAGAGTTCTTGGCTTGCTTGAGAGAGAGGTTTTGGAACCAAAGCTTTCGATTAATGATTGTAGGTATTGGGTTGATATAGGTTCAGCTCGAGAGAGTGAATCCTAAACTCAATTCTACCTATCTAGCTTGAGAGAGTGGATACATTAAGGTTGTGGGTTGTTTATCTTGTTAAGTTTGTCGAGATCGAAAGAACTCGCCTGAACCGTAATAGTTGTTCGAGAGAAAATTATTGCACTTATAGCCTAGCCTACCCACAATGATTCATCAAATTATTGTTAAATTTTAATTACCCATATAGTGTAATTAGCTTATAATCGATCACATCCCGATAATTCCTCTTAATCTTGTTGAAACCCCTGTTTTAGTAATTGTCTTAGTTGTTACTTGACAAACCAAATCCCCTCAATCTGACATTTGTTGTCACCCCTTTCAATTTAATCGTATGTTTTTGATAATTTCTATTCCTACCACCAATTAGATTACATTCATAACTTCGTAACTGAATTCGAACTTGTACCGCTCCTTGTAGGTTCAACCTCAACTCTTCTTTGGGTTTTATACTAGATAACGATCGCCCACACCTAGTATTCGATGAGGTATGGTTGAGCGTTCATCAAAGATGCATTGGAAGAACAAGTGATCAGTTGTTTCATCCTCTACTTCACATGGGGCACAATTCTTATTATGTATCATACCCCAAGTAGCTAGTCCATCCTTAGTAAATAATTTTCCCAGCATCGCTAATTGTAGTATGAATAACCATTTTGGACCGCCATCGTTGTTACATGTGAGTTTCCACCACTACACTTTTGGGAAGTCTCCTCTTAACTTGTGGTACATCTGTTTAATCGAATAATGCTCCTCCCTAATAGCGTCAACGTAGGAGAGTCCAACCCTTGGTTTCGCTTTCTATATCTATTTTACTACCCATGATGCTTGTCTTAGGTTAGTACCCATGTATTTCCCCCTTTGATGTAGTAGATGTAGACCCATTGAATTGAAAAGAATATCAATATAAGGCCCAGATGTCGGATCCATAATCTATTTTTTTATTGCACAGGTTCCAGAGATGTTTTCCAATAGCCGCTTGATTACAAGTTTCTAAGTGCATAACATAACAATCGATGGACTATTTTAGAAATAAATGACAAGTAAAAGTGAAAGAAAGGAGTAATAATTATAAATTATAATATTAATAATAAACAAACTTGATGGACTATTATGAATTATCCGAAACAAGATTCGTTTTTCGCTTATTCTAGGACAAAAAGGAAAAATTACTTGGATGGGTACTTTTTAACAAAATAATTACTGATTTTAGCGATATTTTTTATTTATTACCATTTATAACAATACTATGTTAAATCTGTAATATGTATTAAAAGTGAATTATGTATGCAATATATGTGTATTATAGCTGTTTTTTTAAAATATATTATGCTTATTTGGTAAGAAATTGACACATTGTATTATAAATGTATTAAAATATGCGATAAATGTATTATCCATCAATAAAACTTGTATTATATGTAAATTTTGTAATATGTATTAAAACTGTATTATAAATGTATTAAAAGTGATCAAGTGAAAAAAAATATTATTGCTATAAATGGTAAATATTTTTTTTAATATAGTATATTTATGTAAGTTCCAAAAAAAAAAAGAAAAAAAAGAAGAGGTTCCTTCTAGAAAAAAGAAAAAGAAAAGGTTTTTTAGTGTTGGGCATATGCGTTAACGATAACATTCTGATTCGGCATCACAATCGGGAGTTTACACGCAACTGAAACCACATTCCGCCGAGATATTCTTCAACAGAGACGCCGTTGTCCTGGCGGTTAATTAAAGTGTGATTAGGGTTCCTGAACAATGGAGTCTTTACAACGCAGAGTTGAATCATGGATCAGAGGCCAAAAATCGAAGATGTTGAAGATCACTTGGCCACAGCAATGGAAGATGGTTGTGCGGTGGCCTTGGGCCGATGCCAGAGAGCAGAGGAAGCTGATGGAGGATGAATTCCAGAGGAGGAAGAAGCAACTTCAGGATCTCTGTCACGCTGTTAAAGCTGAATCTGTCGCTGACTTGCAAGATATCCTTTGTTGCATGGTGCTTTCTGAATGTGTATATAAGGTAAATTTGATTTCCTTTACTCGAATGTTCACTTTTGGCCTTTAAATTCTCATAACTAACCTGTTCTAATATAGTTACACTTCCCTCTGAATGCCCAGATGATAGCAGCAGTATCAATATCATAAATAACTTAACCCTTAAGAGCAATCACTGTGGGAGAAAAGTTAAAAATTAAGACACTTTATCAGAAAAGTAAAACACTCACACTCTTTCCGCATGAAAGCTCACAACACATTAATATTGAAAGTATTCGAAGAACTTCCTCTTTGCTTACCTTCTAATTGAGCTCTAATAGATTGATATTCACATCAGAATGTCTCTTGTAAGAAATGGGACAATGAAGACAAGTAAGTTTAAATGAATAGTTGTAGTCATCACTTAGAGGACACAACTTCGACAGAAGAAGTGATGCAGATGCAGTTATCTGCCAGAATTCTTAACCATATCTTACCATTTCTTTGGAAATATCCGTTCATAGCACAATGGAAGCGTCCAATTATAGAACGATGTGCTTTGCGGCTCCAGCTAGTGTTTCCCCGACTTAACAGGTGTCTCAAAGGAAAAAAGGATATAAAAGCTCCAATCGTATGCAGTGCTTTAAGTGTGAAGTACAATTAAAGAGTGATTTTAGCGAAGAAGGCGTTGATGAAGAAAAATAAAAAAGTATACATATATAATGCAAAAAGAATTGTAAACACAAACAATGCTATATGAACCAAGGAAGTGATAAAATTCCAACTAAGTAGAATATATGAAGTAAAAACCATGCTAATCAAGTCCAGAACTATTGCAAATTTATGATTAGGATACATCTATGCAATTTAAGTTTTTAATTCAGATTAACGATTAGCTTTTTTGTACTAAATTCTTATTTTCTTTTTTCTGATAAAGTAATAATCTTATTGATTTGGGACAAACTGTGTACAAGCGGTATAATACAACTATGAAATTTTAAGTTTTAATTCAGATTAAAGATCTATTTCTTATACTTAATATCTGTTTTTACTTTTTGACAACAACAACATAGACCTTACCCTTGTGAGGTAGAGGCTGTTTCCGATATACAAACTCCATATACAATCAATAATTCAATATACTAAAAAACAGAGAACATGCACAAATTTGCAGTTCTCTAGGAGACTCCCAATTTATACAAACAAGCACTTCGTGCATGCAACAAAAATTAACCAACAGAAGGAGGGTATTCCCGAATGTACAAAGTTATTTCTACCCGTCAAAAGTTCTCATGTTCCTTTTCTTCCAAAGAACCCACATGAGAGCTAATGAGGCTACATTGATTCCCTGTATCTTCTTCTCTCCAGTTGTGTAGCAAGCCCTTCAAATTGAATCCAGCATTGTCCACTCCATGCCAGATCAGTTCCAAGTTCCAACACAGTCTACCACAATTGGGTGCAACTTGCGTGCACTAGTAAATGGTCCTTGTCTTCTCCCGATCATCTGGCACATGAAGCACCATTATTTTTCACTTTTCCATTTTATTTACCAACATATTCATAAATAGTGTGTCTGTAGCAATTAATATGTGCACTTTATTAGCATTACTCTATTGAAGATAAAGCCTGTGTACCTTAGTGCTTCACAATGTGTCACCTAAGAGAGTAGAAGTATCTAGCTCTACACTTCTACTCAAAAGAAAAGTATCTAACCTACAATGCACCTAGTTTTAGGACTTAGCATTCATTAGGAAACTGTTGTACGAAAAATAAAAGCTTCATACTTATCATGAAGATATGCAAAGACATGTGGATGCACACCTGAATCACATCAGCTGCTGAACATGTTCAAGGAGCTCCTTATTTTTCATGCTATCTGAGCTCCGATATTCTCATGCAAGATTTTCAAATGTAAAAGGTTTTACGCTTCTCTTGGTTGGTGGCAAGAGAGTCTTGTCTAACCCAAGATAATTTGAGAAGTAGGGGTTTTCATTTATGCTCTAAATGCTGTCTATGTGGCTCAGAATCAGAATCCAATAGCCTTTTATTTCTTCATTGTCCTGTCACTAGCCTTTTGTGGAAGCTGTTCCTTAACATTGTGTGTCTCAAATTGTCATAAAAAAAAAGAACATTGTGGGTCTCAAATGGTGTATGCTCTCTTAACACTTGTGACTTATTAAGGAGCTGGAATTATAATGGGGGGCATGGTCAGACAGAAGAAATGGTGTAAATTGGTTCCTGCTTGCATATGGTGGACAATACGGAAGGAGAGAAACTCTAGAATTTTTTTGAACACAGAGGCAGCTCCTTGCAGAATCTTGAAATGAAGTGCTTTCTTCTGTTTTACTTTTGGTGTATAGAAGGTTACGTAGAGGAGGCTGAATCATTAGTAGATTGGATAGGCTCTCTGTAATTGTTAGATTACATTAACTGGTTATGCTCTCCTCTTTCCCTGTAAATATGGTTGTGTCACTACCCTAGTGCTTATTTTAATATAATGCTTTCTAAAGAAAGAAACAGCAGTTAGAGGCAAACTGAAAAATATTTATCTTGATCAGTTTCAAATGAAAAATATTGAAGTAGTCGTAGACCATTTTTGTTGCTTAAAAATGTAGCATCCTCTCATGACAGAGACCTGAAGCTGAAATGGTGCGGGCAGTGAATAAATTTAAGGCCGACTTCGGAGGAGAAGTTGTTTCCTTAGAGCGCGTTCAACCTTCTTCAGATCATGTTCCACACAGGTTCTTTTAGATCATAGTAATCACATTATTGTTTTCATTTTTATTTTTTCTGTTTGTTTCTCCTGTCTCAGTGGTATTTTGAGTTGGAATTGACTGGTTAGAGCCGTTATTATATAATTAGCTGGATAAGATGGTTCGTTTATTTGTAAATTATTGATAAGTTGAAGGGTTGAGCATTTGGTGGCTTCATAAGATGTGAGAACTGGTAGTGGTTGTCATGCAAACAAATCTGTGTTGCAAAAGTTACTGCACATGGTTCTGTGTTTTACTTGGATAGCTGTGCCTGTTTCCGGAATCCGGATAACATGGAGAGGTTTATGATAAGAATGCCAGGAAGATGATTGATGTGCATCGTAAGTGTTATGTTTCATCCAATCTATAAAATTGCTTGCTCAAAGTTTGATGAAAACATGTTCATCCGTGAGTGCTTAACATAATATATTTTGAACTTCTTTTCTGCGATAGATAAATCAGGTAGTAATGGATGTTTCAATCTTATTTCAGATTCCTCGTAGACAGATGAAATCGAATAATTCAATTTATCTCCGTGGCCCCCACTTTTCTCACTCCTGTTTGACATCTACACCTGCTTGCAATCTTCCCTTTCCACTTTGTGTGGTCCTGCTACCCCAGTGGGTTGTTGAGTAGGTAAGGGAGGGGGAAGGATGATGGTTCCTGGTGTGTTAGTGATGTAACTGGTAACCTAAAAAAAGCTGTTTCCCATTACGAGAATTGATTTCTCAAAATTCAATTCAAGATCAATTACCATCTCTTTGCATTTTCAAAAAAAATAAACCAATTACCATCTTTTTGCAGTTATCTTTTGTTGCATTTTCTGACCATATATTTTGTTTAATGCATTGCCAAGCAAAAAAATAAAAAAAAAGAAACAAAAGATTTGTTTTTGATATGTGAGGTTTGCTGACATGGAAGCTACACTATTTCTCTTGCATCTCAGTGTTTTTCTTTTCCTATTTTGCCTTTTCTTTTATAGGTATCTTTTGGCGGAAGCAGGAGATACGTTATTTGCTTCCTTTATTGGGACCAAACAATATAAGTAAGTTTGCATGTTTGTTCTAGTTCAGATGCATCTGTATTTCTTGTGTTGTGACATAAGTTCTTTACACTTTCATTTTCTTTTATTCCTTTTTTTCCGATTATGAAGGGATGTCATGGCTGATGTGAATATATTTCAAGGTGCCTTATTCCACGAGGATGCTGTTGAAGATATTCATGGACTTGAACCTATTGAGTCTGGTCAGGTGGACACTCAAAGGAGCAACAGAGAGAGTCACTCTAAACTTTTGGAATCTAAGTCTAGGCCAACAAATCTGACTCAAAAACCTGCTGCTCATAGGGTATTAGAGCTCTCATTTGCATGTCATTTTTGCGTGCCCCTCTCTCACATACACGTACACATACACATTGTTTCTTCGAGTTCCAGTTTTCTTTCTTTGCTCCTTAAATTTTGGCAGCAACTGTCCTTAGGGTTTCATGGCACGTGCTAAAGGCATACCTGCATTGGAGCTTTACAGGCTTGCCCAGAAAAAGAAACGCAGACTAGTATTATGTGGGCATTCACTTGGTGGAGCAGTAAGTTAGCTTTTTCTGAATCCGCGACATTTGCTCGTGTCATAATATGTGTGTCTGTTGTTTTGTTTGGAAAAATTGATTTGGGTGTTATCTTTACAGGTAGCAGTTTTAGCAACCCTTGCAATTCTGAGGGTTTTTGCTGCTTCATCAAAAGATAATGAAAAAGTTCAGGTGAAGTGTGTCACGTTTTCCCAACCACCAGTGGGAAATGCCGCATTAAGAGAGTGAGTTTGATATTAATCTTTCTTGTTATTCTCTGTTTTTTTCAAAACGTAGTTTCTGGCATCTTACTTGATTCTCTCCAGCTATGTGAATGAGAAAGGTTGGCAGCATTATTTCAAAACCTACTGTATTCCTGAAGATCTGGTGCCCCGCATCTTATCTCCTGCTTATTTTCATCATTATAATGCACGGTCTCTGCCAATACCTTCTGATGGTGGAGCTTCTGTATCTGTGTCAAAATCTAGTGAATTGTCGCTACTGAAGCAGAAAACTGAAAAAGCAAAAGATGATGAAGGAGAGCAACTGGTGTTGGGTGTAGGTCCAGTGCAGAATTCCTTTTGGAGGCTTTCGAGACTTGTGCCTTTAGAAGGTGTTAGGAAGCAATTGTATAGATACAGAGGAAAGAAAGTTGAACCTCTCGAGACGTCTACTGATTCTGATCCAATGCCATCAGTCAATGATATAGCTGATACCCCTCAGTCTCTTGAAATTCAAGAAGGTTCTGATGGCATTTCTCTCCGACCATTGCCTACAGATCAAGATATTCTTGGTGAAGGTAATCTGGGTAAATCTGTAGCTGAAAGTATCAACAATGGGGACAAGAAGGGGTGGCGTCGCATGCCTTACTTACCGTTGTATGTACCATTCGGTCAGGTTGATTTCCCATCTATTTTGCTTTTTTGGTGATTTATTCTGTACTGATTATTACATGCATGAATTATTATGCTTTTTCTGCAGTTTTCTTGTCTATACTCCTGATACATGACTTATATTCTTATACTGTTTCTTTGTTGTTTTGTTTTCTTTGCTCTTCAATTGCCTTCTTGTAATCTGTTACTCTTTTTGTTCCATTTTATATGGTACCCTTTCCTTTTTAGCTGATTCCAAAAAGAATTAAAACATTTTTATCATCAGAATTCTTTACTTTTTTTTTTCAAACCGGCAACTTTTTGTATTCCTCAGCATTAAGGGCTATGCTGGCCACCTCCAAAAAACTGTTACAAGAAAGGGAAAAAAGTAAAAAGAAATACTTACAGAGAACCTATGAAGTCCACTAATTGGAACTCCTCTTCTATATCATGTTCTTTACACCAAAAACCTAAAGTAGTAATTACTTTCCATTTGATCTTCTGTATTGTACACTCCTTTCCTTCAAAAATTCTCTGATTCCTTTCTTTCCATATAATCCACCAGATACACGCTGGAACTCTTCTCCACCATGTTTTCTGACTTTTGCTGCCTCCCCTTTTGATCCAGCAACTAAGAAGGTCAGAGGTGTGTTCAAGCATAGTCCAATATTCATTGGCTATGCTTGTAAACAGAGCCCACACCTGAGCAGTTACCTTAAAGTGCATGAATAAGTGTTTGTTAGTCTCCAGAGCTTCTTTACAAAGGAGGCATCTGGATACTATGTTGATGCGCCTCTTCTGCATTGCCTCATGAGTC